>JANRMT010062799.1:20676453-20723422 GCA_026402145.1 Polypterus bichir lapradei
ATATATATATATACAGGGGTGGGTGAAACAGAGTTTATTCTTGTATTATTTAATTAGTAATTATTGTATTATTTATTTGTATTATTTATCTTCTTATTTGCCTTCTTCTTCTTCTTCATAGTATTATTATTAGTACATAGACTGCAAGAATGTGTAAATAATGAAAGCCAGCAATTTGAGCACTTATGAGATTGTACCTAACTGCACTGTGCCACTGTGACATTCTTCTGAATTAATAAAGTTAATAAAGCTACTGAGTTAAAAAAGATATTATAACCTGCATGTCTTTTTCTATATAAACAACTGTGAAAATACTGTTGCCCATCCCTGCCTTTGGCACCCAACCCACAGTTGTGGCCAGAACACATTATTATGTATTGGAATCAAAATCACGAAATTCTATTAATATGTAAAAGAAAAATTAATTATTATTTAACAGAGTAAAAATCATGAAATGACAATAAACTATTTGCTCTCTTACCAATTGGAGTATTCCCGTTAAACTGAGGTCCACTATGCTCGATGAGTATTTATAAGAGACTAAATAAATGATCCATTCATTTTAACTGAGATTCTTATAGATAAAAAAAACTAAAAAAAAAAAACAGGAAAAACCACGTGAAAACTAAATTGGTATGCAATGGGTCATCGTAACTGGACCTTCCATCCATCCATCCATTTTCCAACCCGCTGAATCCGAACATAGGGTCACGGGGGTCTGCTGGAGCCAATCCCAGCCAACACAGGGCACAAGGCAGGATCCAATCCTGGGCAGGGTGCCAACCCACCGCAGGACCCACACAAACACACCCAGCACACACTAGGGCCAATTTAGAATCACCAATCCACCTAACCTGCATGTCTTTGGACTGTGGGAGGAAACCGGAGCGCCCGGAGGAAACCCACGCAGACACGGGGAGAACATGCAAACTCCACGCAGGGAAGCGAACCCAGGTCTCCTAACTGCGAGGCAGCCGCGCTACCACTGCACCACCGTGCCGCCCGTAACTGCACCTTCAGCTAACTAAATAACTTGATATTAAAAACCACGACTTTCTTGATATTTTAGTTTATAATTTTAAAACGGAATAAGAATCTGAAAATCTAACAACATCACATTAAAGTTCGATAAATTCTGAAAAGAATGATACCAAACATATATATGTAGGTTTTAAAATAAGCCAGATTTAAAGCGTGACAAAAAAGTGACATAAAATCGTCGCACTTTTAGGCTTAGGATTTTATATATATAGAGTAGATATATAAGGTGCTACATAAATAACATTCTATCTATCTATCTATCTATCGATCTATCTATCTACAGTAGATACACATACACATACATACATACAGTATACACTAGATATATATGGTGTACTGTATATATATGCTGTGTTCACAGGGAACACACAGATTGAATAAAATGCTCTCCAGAATGACTCCATTGAATCAAACAGTTTCTGCAGATTTCCTAGCCACCCCCTTTATTGGATTGACATCTGAAGAGTGTAAAGGCTATTGGAGTAGACTGAAGACTGAATCAGCTTGAGATGATGTATGCTTTGTGACATGGAACATTATTTTGGCACATGTTCAACAACAATGTTTGGTACACTGTGACATTCAAATGTTGTTGTTAAGTGGACTTTTATTTGCATTAATTACAGTATTTTATCAGTTCTTAATTATCATTAAGGTAATATCTTGATGAGCATTGCTTATTTGTATCATTCAGAATTCTTCAACCCCGATCAGGATCAGACTGGTTTGGTAATGGATGGATGGATTATTTAGCACTCAGTGCTTCCTACTGAGAAATAAAACACAATCAGCAGTTAACTGTATGAGTGAATGGCTGAAGAAGCATTCTAAACCATTAAGCTTGCTTTCTGTTTTAAAGAATAGAATTGAATTAGACACTGCTGTCGTATGCTCGGGCATCTGATCAGGATGCCTCCTGGACGCCTCCCTGGTGAGGTGTTCTGTTCCAGAGACGCCCAACCAGGAGGAGGCCCCGGGAAAGACCCAGGACACGCTGGAGGGACTATGTCTCCCGGCTGGCCTGGGAACGCCTTGGGATTCTCCCGGAAGAGCTAGAAGAAGTGGCCAGGGAGAGGGAAGTCTGGGCCTCTCTGCTCAAGCTGCTGCCCCCGCGACCTGACCTTGGATAAGCGGAAGAGGATGAATGGATGGATGGACTACTGTAGTATGTAGTATGGCCAACACAGAGGTCAGTGGTAAGCCTGCTGCCTAATGGATGCCTTGTCCTGGATTCACATCCCTTGCTTGGTTGCTTTCCCTGTGAAATATGCACATTCTCCCCATGTCTCTCGGGGTTGTTTTCCTTGAGACTGCTAGTTTTGATCCCAAAATCTAAAGACATGCACATGAGGTTACCTTGTAATTCAGTGTCTGCCCTATGTGTGTGTGAGCGAGTGATACAGTGGCCTGTTGCCCTATCTTGTGTGCAATACTGCAGGAAAAGGATTTGCATCCAGTGACCCTGAAGTGGGTTTAAGAGTATATTACCAAGTGTACAGTTATTAATAAATAGACTTTATAGCTTCCACAGAATGAAAATATAATATATAATTTATTGATTTTATTATTATATATTATTTTAGTGCCACAGATTCTAAAGGAACAAGTGGCCAAGAAAATCATTATTCTCACAGAGATTTTCCATAGCTCCAAGGTATTTGTGACACTGTCAGACGCGATACAATGACTTTCCTAATGCCACTAATGGTTTAGAACTTTGTTTTGTCTTGTAACATCTGCATGGGTTAAATTACATTCTTTCACTGTACAGATTACTACCTTATTTTTCATGCATTTAAGACTTAGCAAATTAAAAACCCTGCTTGTTGCCATGGGTTGTTAACCACAGGGTGTGCAATTAGTATTGCTGGAGATACCAATCACCCTTGGAAAGTTTATCATGGTACTTAGAAACCATTAATGGGCAGCAGACGGCCATGGGGAGGTGAACACTGAAAGCAACTCACAATAGCAACTCTTTTGAAGCAACACAAATTGCTAGGAACACAATAGCAGAGTACATTGCATGTCAATGTCAGATATAATAATGATGAGTCACAAAGCAATGGCACAGAATGAAAACTCTTCATTTAAAGAAATAAAGTGTGTCTATTAATTGCGCACTAATGGCAAACAATGTGATAATGTAAGAAATAATTTGCAGCTTCACCAGATGCATAGTTTTGGATTTTGAAAGATCTAAGTTAAAATAATTGATTATTTATAAGATTTAGTAAAAAAATACCTGTCGCATCATAATATTTCTTTAAACTGAAATAGAATTTGAGTGTATTATATTGCTCTAATTCTTTTCCTAATTAGACTTTGCTGAATCTTTAACTGCAATTAAAGAAAAGTTTTGTTAAAAGATGTTGAAAGAAAAGTTCAAACTACATTTATAATAATTTACCTCATAATAAATACCATGCTAGAACACCTGCACTTCTAAAAAATTATTGTAAAGGAAAGCTAATAAAGATCAAAAATGTAATTCGGGCTGAAATGAGTCCTTCACCCTGACTTCTTATGCTTTGTCATAAACTGGTGCAAAGCTTCATTGCAGCCTGTCTTAAAAATTTTAACTGGGCTAATGATCTCATTTGTTAGGATGCTCTTTTTATCACCTTCTTTCAGAACCTGCATTATTTTCCCTTTCATTGCCACTTAACTTGGATCATATTCTGTATATTCCTGTTTGCCACTAGTAATTTTGAACATTAATCCAGCATTTCGTTTCTTATTTGACATTGTGGGTCTAACTTCCTTCTTCATAGTTTGGCAATATGACTGGTGAACCTGCACTTCATTGCCACAAAGCAGTACCACTTCCAAGTGGCGTCACTAAAGTTGGTGTCACCAAGCGCGATAACCAAGGCCATATTAAAACCCCCACAGGCCCCTGGGTGACTTGGTGAATAGAGCTCTTTAAATTGAGATTTGATCATACTTTAAAAAATCAGCAGGCAGACCCTTAGCACTGTTATGCAGCACAATAATTCCTAATATTAACATCACATGTAAACTCGATCATGGGCAATCCCCCTTGGTGATTTCAGCCCACAGATGTTTAATTATTACATTATGCATTTCCTCTTGGTGATTTGAGCCTGAAACAATGCACAATAATTTTACAGACAGTCATTTGGGTATCGTATCGCTTCCTCTGATGGTGTCACCTTGTAACATCTGCACCACCTGCGCCCCACTAGTAGTGCCACTGCCCCTTCTTTACAATAAGCAATAAAGTTCTAACAGTTACTTTGGATTCTGTAAAAAGAAAAGAGCCTTTTAGCCAACTGACTGACAGGAATGTCCTGTTTGACCAGGTAAAAAAAAATCAGACTTCTAGTCCAATGTGTACTTTCATATATTTGAAAAAATTTCATATTTGTCTGGAGAACTCGCTGTGGACCTACAGAATTTTGCATCTGTGTTAGAAGTCTTCAACAATAATTGTGCATGTGGTGCAAATGGCACACACACACATCTATCGTATCCATTTTAAGGCATAATCATTTTTCACTTCGCCAATCATTAAACATCAGCATTGCTGATTTATCAGCAGTCACTCCTCAATTATCTCACATCACTACTCACTTGAGGCTCATCATGGATCACTTGTTCTACTCACATGCAGCTCATCACGTATCACTCGTCACTACTCAGTAGTCGTTCATCACACACCACAACTTGCTCATCATTCTTCATTATTCACTTGTCACTCATTACTTGTCCTGGCTCACTCATCATGTATAACTCATTACTACTTATTTACCACTCATCATAGATCACTTTCCACTTTTCAATTTTAGTCTTTTTTTAACAGAGCCAATCAGAAAATGAAGATTATGTTTTTTGATGGTCTATATAAAAAACATTTATATGTTACTTATAAAACATATAAATATACATACAGTATGTATACAGTATATATATATATACTGTTTTTGCAAATTTATTAAAAATAAAAAAAATGAGAAATCACATGTACATAAGTATTCACAGCCTTTGCTCAATACTTTGTCAATGCACCTTTGGCAGCAATTACAGCCTCAAGTCTTTTTGAATATGATGCCACAAGCTTGGCACACCTATCCTTGACCAGTTTCGCCCATTCCTCTTTGCAGCACCTCTCAAGCTCCAACAGGTTGGATGGGAAGCGTCGGTGCACAGCCATTTTAAGATCTCTCCAAAGATGTTCAATCGGATTCAAGTCTGGGCTCTGGCTGGGCCACTCAAGGACATTCACAGAGTTGTCCTGAAGCAACAACAACAACAACATTTATTTATATAGCACGTTTTCATACAAAAAAATGTAGCTCAAAGTGCTTTACAAAATGAAGAATAGAAAAATAGAAGACACAATAAAAAATAAACATAAGTCAATATTAATTAACATAGAATAAGTAAGGTCCGATGGCCAGGGTGGACAGAAAAAACAAAAAAAAAAAACTCCAGAGGCTGGAGAAAAAAAATAAAATCTGTAGGGATTCCAGACCAAGAGACCGCCCAGTCCCTTCTGGGCAATCTACCTAACATAAATCAAAGAGTCCTCTTTGTATTTAGGGTTTTCATGGAAGGACTTGATGATGATGGTCACGTAGACTTCTGGCTTTCAGTCCATCAATGTTGGAGCATCATGATGCTTTGAGTAGGTGCTGGTGGTGCAGGCCGCCGCCACCACAAAGAAACCAGAAAAAGAAATAGAAGAGAGAGTAGGGGTCAGTACGGATTTTGGAGCCACTATGAATAGTTATTATGATGAATTGAACATACAGAGTATTAGTATTAAGTTAAAGTGAAGTTATAAAAAGGCCATGTTAAAGTAATGTGTTTTCAGCAGTGTTTTAAAGTGCTCTACTGTATTAGCCTGGCGAATTCCTATTGGCAGGCTATTCCAGATTTTAGGTGCATAACAGCTGAAGGCCGCCTCACTACTTCTTTTAAGTTTAGCTTTTGGAATTATAAGGAGACACTCATTTGAGGATCTAAGGTTACGATTTGGAATATAACGTGTCAGACATTCCGATATATAAGATGGAGCGAGATTATTTAAGGCTTTATAAACCATAAGCAATATTTTAAAGTCAATCCTGAATGACACAGGCAACCAGTGTAGTGACATCAAAACTGGAGAAATGTGCTCGGATTTTGTTTTCCTAGTTAGGATTCTAGCAGCTGCATTCTGCACTAGTTGCAAGTGATTTATGTCTTTTTTGGGTAGTCCTGAGAGGAGTGCGTTACAGTAATCTAGTCTACTGAAAACAAAAGCGTGAATTAATTTCTCAGCATCTTTCAATGACATAAGAGGTCTAACTTTTGCTATGTTTCTTAAGTGAAAAAATGCTGTCCTAGTGGTCTGATGAATATGCGATTTAAAATTCAGAATACAGTCAACAGTTACCCCTAAATTTTTTACTTCCGTCTTAACTTTTAATCCTAATGCATCAAGTTTATTTCTGATAACCTCATTGAATCCATTATTGCCAATTACTAAAATTTCAGTTTTCTCTTTATTTAGTTTGAGAAAATTACTATTCATCCATTCAGAAATACCAGTAAGACATTGTGTTAGTGAATCGAGAGAGTCGGAGTCATCAGGTGCTATTGATAAGTACAGCTGTGTGTCATCAGCATAGCTGTGGTAGCTCACGTTGTAACCTGAGATAATCTGACCTAACGGAAGCATATAGATTGAGAAAAGCCACTCCTTTGATATCTTGGCTGTGTGCCATCGGGTTCTTGGTCACCTCCCTGACTAAGGCCCTTCTCCCCCGATCGCTCAGTTTAGATGGCCGGCCAGCTCTAGGAAGAATCCTGGTGGTTTCGAACTTCTTCCAATTACGGATGATGGAGGCCACTGTGCTCATTGGGACCTTCAAAGCAGCAGAAAGTTTTCTGTAACCTTCCCCAGATTTGTGCCTCGAGACAATCCTGTCTCGGAGGTCTACAGACAATTCCTTTGACTTCATGCTTGGTTTGTGCTCTGACATAAACTGTCAACTGTGGGACCTTATATAGACAGGTGTGTGCCTTTCCAAATCATGTCCAATCAACTGAATTTACCACAGGTGGACTCCAATTAAGCTGCAGAAACATCTCAAGGATGATCAGGGGAAACAGGATGCACCTGAGCTCAATTCTGAGCTTCATGGCAAAGGCTGTGAATACTGTACATGTACATGTGATTTCTCAGTTTTTTTATTTTTAATTAATTTGCAAAAACCTCAAGTAAACTTTTTTCACGTTGTCATTATGGGGTGTTATGTTTAGAATTCTGAGGAAAAAAATGAATTTAATCTATTTTGGAATAACGCTGTAACATAACAAAATGTGGAAAAAGTGATGCGCTGTGAATACTTTCCGGATGCATTGTATATATATATTTTTTATTATTTTTTTTATTGCAATAGGATGTTCAGTTGGCAAGAGTTTGTTGGGAAGCATAGTGTAGGACAGATATGAAGCCCACCATGGCCAGAAAAAGACAAAAACTCAGGCTGACAGAAGCGATGCATATTTACAGGCCAGTGCTTGGAGTACAGCACTATGAAATGGTAGAAAACCCTGTAACTATACAGTGTGTTCCAGACATAATCATTGTGGACAACAGAGAAATTAATTATGTGCTGGAAGAAAGCTAGAGGGCAGGAATCCCCACAGATATCAGATACTCATCTCATAGAGAGAAGGAGGCTGTAGAGATTGACAAGGGAAACTCAGTTATAACCTTCCACATGTAATGTGGCACCACACAGTCCCAAGCTGGGAGAATGTGGGAACATGCTGCTCCTTTAAATAGGACAGTAAGCTGGAGTGCTACCTTGGAGACATTGTCTACGTATGGCTACTTGTCACTTTAGTGCACAGGAACACTCTTAAGTACTGGAGCTGTTTGTTGCCTTTGTATATTTGTAGCTAATACCAGCCTACAATCACCCCTGTATTAAAGCCCCTCACACCCAGCAGTCACTGACTCAAGATTCAGAAGAAGGGTGAACGTAAGGGCTCACTGGTGAACAGTACAGAGGCCAGGTTTCACACAGGAGAGAGGAGCGTTTTCTTGGGGTACTTGGGAACTGGGCAAGTAGTTAAGTAACCCCATTAGACAAACTGGGGTGCCAGTCCATTAGGTAGGCCATAAGAGGCATTAGGCTTCTCGTTTTGTTGCATTTTTGGTATACTGTGTTCTCCATGGAGTTTCTCTTGCCTGGTTGGGTGTATTGTGTATAATAAATACATCAGTATGACTTGCCTTGGCTGCCTAACTTTCTTTAAAAAACTGATACAATTACTATTCTGCTAGCAAATATACAATTAGGTTAAAATAAACTTTAACAGTTTATTTGTTTTCATTTTTGATCACAGCTGTTGCTTTAATCTTCTCTTGCTTTTTTATAAATACAAGTTGAAACACTTTTGAGAGCTGTTGACAACTAATTTCCATGACGTTCGGGTTCTTAAATGAACAAACACTATTGGCTACTAGAAAAGCAGCCTCAGAGTATTCTTATTATTTTTATTTTTGACAATCCATAAATAAGGCAAGAAGAATAGTTTCAGTGCTCAACACATTAAAAATGTAATGATGTCAACAAAGGATTTGTTTTTGATTATACAAAGTAATTGCATGTTTTAGGCACATGTGTGGTTTCCGGAATAATCAGACAATAAAAACATTTCAATATGTGAGAAAGGTTACAGTTATGACTGTAATATCATGCAGTAGTTTTCATAGGGTTGCATTTTAAACAATTTAATATTTTTGAAGAATTAGAATGTAGTAATAGCAAAAATATTAAACATGTTATTCAGCAAACATTGACGACGACTGTTAATAATGAATACCTAAAATTCATTTTGACTGATACTGGTCACATTTAGGATGCTTGGTCATTTATGAATTTGTATATTAGAAGCACTGTTTTCAGCATCACATTTGCAATTACTGGTTCAAAACAGCTGGTTCTATTAGACCAGGGCTATACAATTGCAAATTCAGTTGGGCGAGATTTTCAAACCAAGGGATTTAGTGGGCCATACATTTTCAGTGGCCAATAAGCAGCAGGTAATGACTCATTTTAAACCAACACAAAAAAATGTACTGGAAAACATGTACCATATATACTCGCGGATAAGTCGGGACTTGATTTTAGTGTATCATTTCTGGTATTTTATAATGTCGGTCTTATAAGTCAAATGCAGAAAACTCGCTATTGGTCCAAGAGATTATGACATGCTAACGCCCACCTGAGAGAGTTACCATGGAGCACACGGCCTTTTTTTCCTATGTGGGTGCGGCAATGCGCTGTATCAGCATCTGCTCCTAACCCCTTTCTCTCTGTCTCATTATTGTGCCTACGTGACCACACGGTAATACCCGAACTATTCCGAAGCAACGTTTGGACGGATTTGTGTTTTTTGTTCCCAAAAGACCCAACCACATGATGGTTTCAGAAAGAACTGTTATTTATTTATAGCTGTAGCTGGCTCTATACAGTAAATAACCATGCACAAACAGTAACAGATTTGTGAAATATTATTGGGTCATGATTTTAAAAAGTCTCTTACAGCATACAGTAACGCAGACTAAGTTCAGCTTTCCTTAATCTGTTGGTGTCCTGATAGGTAGCCTACCGTACGTTAAATTTTATTTTTCTCCTACCTATTACAAAGTTTTTCAAAGCAGAAAGAACCCTTCCCAGTATAGAATGGTGCTTTATCAAGCAATGGCATTGTTAGGAACCCAGTAAAGAACCATATAATGCTGTTAATGAACCATTATTTTTAAGAGTGTACTTGAAGTGGAAAAAAATATCTGCCAGTAATATGTTTTGGAGGCTTCTTAAACTATCAGGGGACGAGGCGGAAATTTAAGTACATAGGTGCAAATATAGATGGAAATCATTAAGATGGGTAGGAGTAGGGGGTCTCCATTCAAAACCTGTGGATGGGATTGTATTTTAGAATGAGTTCTGGGACGTTTTTGAGAATTGCCAGTACTCTCAAAAGGGGTAAATGTAGGTACTGTTTGTTTTCTCTTTAAATGTATTGTAAGAGACCTTTTTGTGACTACAGAAAAGAAAACATGAAAGTCTCAAATGTAGACAACCAAGAGAGGAACATTTTATGAAGGAGTGAAGCGCAAAACAGGAATGAAGTAAAATTCTACAGCAGTGAATGGGTGAAAATAAATAATATTGTGAACTACTACGGTGTAAAGCCCCTATCTCTTGAGACATTGGGGGATGGTGTCTGTTAATTGAGTTTCTAGCAGAGCAACACCTACAAAGATTCACAGACAGCACCTGTCTGAAGTCAAGAAGCACTGAGTTGAGCTCCACTGTTCATTTTCCATGCAGTACATTATGTCCCTCTTTTCCTGTGCAGGACACCTCCTCTTCCTCACTTGCTGTCAACCCCATTTATTAGTTTTCAGCACTAAGCCAATAAAAGGACACAGTATATTAGCACAGAACTTTGTCTATCTTCTCCACCTGACTATTCTCCTTTGTCTCATACTCCATATTGATACACCCCTTAAGTACAGAATCATCAGAGAATTTCCGCAAGTGACATGACCTGGTGTTATAGTTGTAGTCTGAGATGTACAGAGTGAAGAGAAAAGGAGACAAGCCTGTTCCTTGTGGTGCTCACACAGTTTCTGAATCTCATAAACTGCAATCTGCTCGATAGATAGTCCATCATCCAGGACACCATAGGCTCATACTCCTGCATATTTCATTTCCGGCGCCGCCGCAAGTGGCAGCCATTCCAGCAGCTCCGTGTATGACTTTATCTTTTTACTTTTTTTCTCTATTATTCTCTGTTTCACTGATCTCTTCTACCACTTTCTTTTATGTGGAATTGCTCCCTGAACACTTTTTACTGCTTTTACTACTTGACATGGATTTTTACACGCCGAAACTCGGCTATTCAAGTTGTCAACTTCAAGCGCTGAGAAGAAATGCCAGCACCAGTGTGGTTCCCTATTTACCTGACAAGGTAAGAAGACAATATCGGGGCAGCCAAGCCGGCTCTAAGAAAAAAGCCAAGTGGCTTGCAAGAAAGTGGCGCTATAAACCTTCGATGCCTTCTGTGATCCTGGGAAATGTAAACTCACTACCAAATAAGATCGAAGAACTAGCCGCCCTGGTGAAAAATGTTAGAACCTACAGAGAATGCAGCTTGCTGTGTTTTAGTGAGACTTGGCTAACAACTACCATCCCAGATGCTAACGTGGAGCTACCCGGGTTTAGCACAGTTAGAGCGGACAGAGACGCAAATACCAGCGGGAAAAAAAAGGAGGGGGTGTCGTTCTCTATGTCAATACAAAGTGGTGCAACTCAGGACATGTAAACGTTAAAATCTCCACTTGCTGCAGGGACATCGAACTGTTGGCCGTAAGTCTGTGTCCCTATTACTTGCCAAGAGAGTTTGGACATGTGATTGTTGTTATTGTTTACATCCTCCCTCGAGCGAACGCGGAGATAGCGAATGAAGTCATCCATTCCACAGGTGCTAAGTTACAAACACAGCACTCAGGCACTTGTGCTAATCGCTGGAGACGTTAACCAAGTGACTCTGGACAAAACATTACCTGCCTTCTCCCAGTATGTGGACTGTAACACCCGGGGAAATAGGACCATTGACCTACTGTATGCAAACGTTAAAGACGCATACAGCGCCACCCCGCTGCCTGCGCTTGGGAAAGCAGATCATAACCTGGTTCTGCTTCAGCCTCACTACAAACCAAGAGTGAGGGAGCTACCTACAACCACACGATCATTCAGGAAGTGGTCCCCTGAGGCAGAGCAGGCTCTGACTGCTTTGGAACAACTGACTGGGATATCCTGCAGGGTTCACATAGTGAGAATATTGAAGAGGCTGTTGACTACAAGTGACATCAAAGGCCTTTTGAACCAGAAGAAGCTCAAGCGCGTGCAGAAGGAACTCCGAGTCCAGCTCAGGGCCGCGAAGGAGCAGTTTAGGAGAAAGCTGGAGCAGAAGTTGCAGAATAACAGCATGAAGGAAGTGTGGGATGGGATGAAGATCATCACTGGCTGCAGCTCGAAACGGGGTGCCACCATCGAGAGAGACGTGGAGAGAGCAAACCAAATGAACAACTTCTTTAATAGGTTTGACCATCCTAACACACTCTCACCTCGGAGTACTGCATCCTCCAACCATCCTTCTGCTAATACCAGCATAGTAGAGACATCCCCACCCACAATTACAGCAGTGCAGGTGAGCAGAGAGCTGAGGAGACTTCGTGCCAGCAAAGTAGTGGGTCCAGATGGTGTATTGCCATGACTGCTGAAGGCCTGTGCACTGGAGCTGGGGAGTTCTCTACAGCGCATCTTCAACCTGAGCCTGGAACAGGGGAGAATCCCAAGGCTTTGGAAAACATCTTACATCACCCCAGTCCCAAAGGTATCATGTCCTAGTGAGCTGAATGACCTCCGGCCTGTTGCTCTGATGTCACATGTGATGAAGACCATGGAGCGGCTGCTACTTCACCACCTGAGGCATACAGGTCTGCCATGCCCTCGACCCTCTGCAGTTCGCATACCAGGAGAAGGTGGGAGCAGAGGATGCCATCATCTATATGCTACACCGATCCCTCTCTCACTTGGACAGAGGCAGTGGTGCTGTTAGAATTATGTTTTTGGACTTCTCTAGTGCCTTCAACACCATCCAACCTCTGCACCTTAGGGACAAGCTGACAGAGATGGGAGTAGATTCACACCTGGTGGCATGGATCGTGGACTATTTTAAAGACAGACCTCAGTATGTGCGTCTCAGGAACTGCAGGTCTGACATTGTGGTCAGCAACACAGGAGCACCGCAAGGGACTGTACTTTCTTCGGTCCTGTTCAGCCTATATACATCAGACTTCCAACACGACTCGGAGTCCTGCCATGTGCAAAAGTTCGCTGATGACACTGCTATTGTGGGCCGCATCAGGAGTGGGCAGGAGGAGTATTATAGGAAGCTAATCAAAGACTTTGTTAAATGGTGTGACTCAAACCACTTACACCTGAACACCAGCAAGACCAAGGAACTGGTAGTGGATTTTAGGAGGCCCAGGCCCCTCATGGACCCCGTGGTCATCAGAGGAGACTGTATGCAGAGGGTGCAAACCTATAAATACTTGGGAGTGCTGCTGGATGATAAATTGGACTGGACTGCCAATACTGATGCTCTGTGTAAGAGAGGACAGAGCCGGCTATACTTCCTTAGAAGGTTGGCGTCCTTCAACATCTGCAATAAGATGCTGCAGATGTTCTATCAGACGGTTGTGGCGAGCGCCCTCTTCTATGCGTTGGTGTGCTGGGGAGGCAGCATAAAGATGAAGGATGCTTCACACCTGAACAAAATTGTTAGGAAGGCAGGCTCTATTATAGGAATGAAGCTGGACAATTTAACATCTGTGGCAGAGTGACAGGCACTGAGCAGGCTCCTGTCAATCATGGAGAATCCAATGCATCCACTGAACAGTGTCATCTCCAGGCAGAGGAGTAGCTTCTGTGACAGACTCCTGTCACTGTCCTGCTCCACTGACAGACTGAGCAGATCGTTCCTCCCCCACACTATGCGACTCTTCAATTCCACCCGGGGGGGGGGGGTAAATGCTAACATTACTCAAAGTTATTGTCTGTTTTTACATGCATTTTTTTATTACTCTTTAATTTAATATTGTTTTTTTTGTATCAGTATACTGCTGCTGGATTATGTGAATTTCCCCTTGGGATTAATAAAGTATCTATCTAGATCTATCTATCTATCTATCTATCTATCTATCTATCTATCTATCTATCTATCTATCTATCTATCTATCTATCTATCTATCTATCTATCTATCTATCTGTTTACCCCTTATTAGGGATGGCTAGATGATATTGAAGGCGCTGTGTGTAGCTTGCTCATGTGTCTCCTCACTTGGTCTTCAGTTTTGGGCAGTCTATACTGATAGTCAGAGGTGGCCGTACCAGTTGACTTACTAGGAGTTGTTGATGTAGTAGAGATGGTGTGGGGAGAATGGTCATTGGAAGAAGGTGGCAGCAGGAGGGAAAATCTATTAAAAGTTTAGATAAATCTATCTATAAATCTATTAGCCTTGTCCACATCCCCTTCTAGCACCTGAGCCGTGGATTGCTTACGTCCATTAATTATGCCCTGTCCATTCCAGAAATCCTTCATGTTATTCTGAGTGAGTTTGTTTTCTATTTTAGCTTTGTAAGCTGCCTTTCCTAACTCAGCTCTTTCTTCAGCACTTACTGTGTGTCCTTCCGAGCCTCTTTGTCACCAGTTTTGAATGCTTCCTTTTTCTCACACAGCCAAATAAACAAATGTAAAGTTAAACATAACAGTTTTAGTTTTTAAATATGTGCTGTGCCAAAATGCTGTAAAATGTTTCAGTTGCCTCTACTTCCTAAATTAGGTCCAAGTTCAGTAATGGCTTAGCGAAAGAGGCCTCTGTGATGAAACTCACACTTGGTGAAAACGGTTCATCTACTCCCATCACACAGTCAGAATCAAAGGCAGGAGTTCACATTTTTGGCTTAACTCACAAACTCCACACTCACAGAGAATGTTTTATACTTAAACTCTCTCAATGATGCCCCCACACCAGATTTAAGCATCTACTTGCCAACCAAGATTCATTCATGACCCACATATCACTCTTAGAAAAGCAGTGGGCCCACTCATTTGTCACAGCTAACCTACATGTCTGTTTGCAGAGACATTCTCAACAGAACAACACAAGTTAGATACAAATCAGTCTTTCAATGGAAAACAGACATTGCAATCCAAAAGGAAAAAGTGTTAGCACAAGAAAGAGATCTTTAAATAAGAAAAAACAGAAGATAAATAATTAAACATGAGTAAACCCAGAGAAAACAAAAAACACTAAATTATTAACAAATAGAAACCACAAAGCTAAGCTTAGTAGAAAATGCCTACTCTTAAATTAGGAAACTAAATCTAAGTTCTAAAATCACTATAAAATGGAGGAGAAAGGGGTAATAATAAGGAGAATAATAGTAACAGTGCTAGTAAAATTAGTCCATGAATACAAGTTCACAAAATAAACCAGAGACGATGCTTGAATAATGCTAATAGGCTTGGTCCTATTTTATATAGTTTAGATCCTGCTTACAATGTAATGGACTCATGAAGAGATGAGACTTGACATATTTAAAACAGAATCAGAGCTAGGAGCCTGCACCTCATTGAAGGGCTCAGTAAGCTGACTAAATACTCGTGTGCAAGCCTACAGCCTATAGCAGAACTAACAATGACTGAAAAAGGAAAAACTAATGGGGTGAAGACCAAGCAGGACTGCGACAAGTACAGAAACTAATGAGCAACAAAGTACAAAAACAAGCAGCATCAGTGCCTAAATATAATGTGAAGAAGAACAAGCAAGTAAGATTTTTACCATCAAAGGTTTATTAAAGTACAGCAGCAAAATAATGGTCAGAAAAATAAGAAGAAGAACTGGCAATCTTGCATTCAGGTCCACTGAGGAGAACAGTTGCTGTGACGTTACATTGCAGATGAAGTTAAAAATTCTGCTTTGAATAAATTTTGCTAATATGGTAAAAATTTAAATTGGAGACAGCGATTATTTGAGTATAATTATTTTGGTGGTATTACACTTCTGGTATTATTTATTTACTACTATTATTATGTCTGCGGTGGGCTGGCGCCCTGCCTGGGGTTTGTTTCCTGCCTTGTGCCCTGTGTTGGCTGGGATTTGCTCCAGCAGACCCCCGTGACCCTGTAGTTAGGATATAGCAGGTTGGCAAATGATGATGATTGTCATTATGTTTTCGCATTACCATGGCACCATTTTATTTTTTAGGTGGTGCTGCTACTTTGTGGATCCATTGTTATAATCTATTGTTTGTCTGCTAAGGGCAGGGTTCCAGAAATGGTGTGACATCACCCATACAGTGCTCTAAATAGCTGAAGCCGCATGTCTGATGCATTCGAGACTGTGAATAGTGAACTTAAGTGACTTGATTTGTTTGAGAGATTTATGGTTTAAGAATTCTTCATGATCTAATTACAGCTACAAGTTTATTTATAATTTTGAGGTATGAGTCTATCTTCACACTATACTGACTTTTGCTTCGTTTACACTTATGATGCATCTCCTGACCTTTTGTTGGCAACTTTTTTTTGTAGCAATAACATTTGGGTTTAATAAAGCAAATGTAATCGCCTAGACTGCAACCTCTGCCTTTGCCTTTCTGTAACAACACATGTGACTATGGCTAAATATAACATGTGACTATCCCCTCATGATGTCACAATGTAGTGGCCATTATGAAGAATGGAAGATTGCCATCCAAAAAAACAAACAAATAAACAAAGAAAACTAACAAACAAAAAAGAAGTGCTAAACTGGTTTATTCTCCTGGGAACCTCATATTTAAAAGTGCTGAGGTGTGCAGGCATGCCAGGTGCCACTAAATGGTGCTTTTATTTGGCAGCAACCAATTTGTAGTACAGTAAACCCTCCTCGATCGCGGGGGTTGCATTCCAGAACCCCCCGCGATAGGTGAAAATCCATGAAGTAGAAACCATATGTTTGTATGGTTATTTCTATATATTTTAAGCCCTTAAAAACTCTCCCACACTGTTTATAAATATTCTCCGCACAGTTATACAGTAAACCCTCGTTTATCGCGGTTAATCTGCTCCAGACAGATAAATGAACTTCCAAGAAGTAGGATTCTTTATTTATAAATCTAATATTTTCGCAGTTAGAGCATGAAAACCTGTTTACAACCTTCTAAATACGTTTTTAAACATTATTAGAGCCCTCTAGACATGAAATAACACCCCTTAGTCAAATGTTTAAACTGTGCTCCATGACAAGACAGAGATGACAGTTCTTTCTCACAATTAAAAGAATGCAAACATATCTTCCTCTTCAAGCTGCGCATCAGGAGCGGAGAATGTCAGAGAGACAGAGAGAGAAAAGCAAACAATCAAAAATCAATAGGGCTATTGCGCTTTTAAGTATGCGAAGCACCGCGATAAAGTGGCCGCAATGAAGTGATCAATGTGAAGGTAGTCTTTCAGCATTTTTTAGAGGAGCGTCTGTATCTTCTGTGCAAACAGGCCCTCTGCTCACACCCCCTCTGTCAAGCGCAGAGCATGTCAGAGAGAGTGAGAGAGACAGAGAAAAGCAAACAATGAAAAATCAATACGGGCTGTTAGAGCTTTAAAGTGTGCGAAGCACCGCGCGGGAAGCATATCGTATATCATTGAGGAGTTTTATTTAATATGTAATACGTGCTCTGATTGGGTAGCTTCTCAGCCATCCGCCAATAGCATCCCTTGTATGAAATTAACTGGGCAAACAAACTGAGGAAGCATGTACCATAAATTGAAAGACCCATTGTCTGCAGAAATCCGCAAACCAGCGAAAAATCCGTGATATATATTTAGATATGCTTACATTTAAAATCCGCGATGGAGTGAAGCCGCGAAAGTCGAAGCGCAATATAGTGAGGGATCACTGTATACTAGTCCAGACTCTAGTCAAGATGTCACTGAGTCTTGGGATTGTATGCTGTTATGATTCTGCCAGCTCATTACATTTAAATTGAGGCTTACCCTTCAAAATCTAGCCTTAAAATGAGGCCTATAAATTAACTGTTAAACCACTGGAACCGGCTATAGTTGGTTCCCAAGGCAATTTGCAAGTATGCCAGAGCCAAAAATATTCGGCAACGTACATTCCTTGAATGCCGCAACTATCTATACTCGATTCCCAGTGTAATTTGCCAGCACACCAGAACCGAACATACATTTATTGAACGCCGCAACCGGCTATAGTCAGTTCCCAGTATAATATGCTAGCACGCCACAGCTGAGTATATTCAGTGACGTATATTAATTGAATACCACAACCAGCTATAGTCGGTTCCCAGTGAAATTTGCCAGCATGCAGGAGCCAAGTATATTTGGCGACGTACTTTTGTTGAACGCAGTAACTGGCTATAGTCGGTTCCCAGTGCAATTTGCTAGCACGTTGGAGCTGATCAGTCCATGTCATACATTTGTTGAGCAGTCAGCTCATGACCACTGCTGCCCCCTAGCGAATCAACATCACTGTTCCTGGGAATCAGCTGCTTCACTAGACAAGCCTGCAAGCATCCGCGTTGGCCTCTGTGTGCTTGCGTGCAGCAAGTTCAAACGCAGTTGACTCTGTGATTTACTGAATTTCATCAATGGCATCAGTTGCACCTTGTACATATAATAATAGATTGTTGCAGTAGTTTTTTTTTTTATATATAGTTTTTACAGTTCATTGGTAGTGTGTAAAATGATCAGTGTTGCACTAATTGTGATGCTTTTTGCATGAAAAAAATGTGTTCCATTAAAATTTCACTTTTCTTTCACTTGGTGATTTATGATGTTTCTTTAAAAAGCACAGCAAAAAAGTATTTGGCATCCAGAGGTGCATTAACCCCCAAGTATGTGGCAGTTTTGGGTTAAAATGAGCCTTACCCCAAACTCAAGAAGCAGGCCCCTGGGTTTCACAGGCCTAGCAAAAAGGTGTGGGCTTTTAAAATTCTACAAAGTTATAAAAGCACCAAAGGGAGAGAGGAACATAAAAAAGCACTGGCCCACAATAACAAAAGCAATGTTCCTTAATGTTGAAAGGTTTTAAACAAAAAAACAAAAAAAAAAAAAAAAGCAAAAGAAGTGAAAGGAATGAATAAAATTCTCAAAAAATAAACAAAGCCAGTATAGAATCCAACAATCAAGATCAAAAACAGAGGCAAAAAGGAGTCAAACACCAGGTACTGTAAATTAAACAAAGACTTACACAAGAAATCCACAAAAGCCAACAGAGGTTTTACCACATTGCCAAAGCATCACATAGCAGAAAATGCAGGCTTTTAAAGGGACTGGGTTATATTGATACCCCTGCGTTGGAGAGTCGCCACCTCTTTAAGCTCAACATAAAGAGGACTAGGTGGATTAGAAAAATCAACATCATTGACTCAATGATAATAACATATTTAATTCAATAATGTAAAATAATTAATATAAAAATAATATTCACAAAAAAGGAGGCAGCAATGTATTTAATAATAAAATAATATATAAAATACAACAAAAAGAATGAAAAAGAAAATATGCTTTAGTCAGGTATGAGATCCTGGCTATACCATAACACATGCAAGTGAGCAAGTGGACGAGCCTTGGTGTTAGCCCAGTCCTCCTGTTGATTGAAGAGACCCCCTATGGCTGCTGAATAAGTGGGGTTGGAATAGAATGGCTGGAAGGGTAAAGTCATTAATAAAAGAAAATGAGTAATGATATCCAAGTAACAACTACGACAACAACAACAACAACAATAATAATAATAATAATGAAACATTACATGAACAAAGTGACTTCTCCTTGAAAGCTTTGTTGTCTTAAGTTGTAAATGGACGTGTTGAGGATCAATGTAATTTCTTGATGGGAATACTTTTCCAAAGGATATGTTATATCTTTGTTTCTAGAGTTCTGATAATGGGCCGCTTCATCTATCAGTTACAGACAGCGATAGCTCTAGGTCTGCCAGGTCTATTGCAGATAATCTTCTTTTCAGCCCATTATAAATTTTCTGCTACAACTCTCTTGGACTATCCTTCAAAAAATAATTTGGTTTATTATTATTGCAATACTAAAGACATAAAAACAAATATATTACTTTCTTGTTTCAAGATAAATGTGTTATGATTAAGCATAGGAATAAAAGAAATTGTTCATTTGTAAATTCATTTAATAAGAAATAGAAAATGGTGAAAAATGCAGTAGAAAAGAAGGAATAAAGTGAAAAAGGGAGAGAAGATTTATCGCCTGATGAGCTTTATAAGATGCTGCCATCATCCACTGACATTATTATAAAAATGGAAGTAAAGTTTAAATATATGTCAGTACTCTAGGCAGTCAATACAGTAGACTTTAGTCACAATTTATCATTTGTTCAGGCAACAGAAATAATTTGATCATATTATCTTGCCACACATCAACAGAAGATATACTGAACTAAAATGAGAGAGAAACAAATAGAGGGATAAAAAATACCACCAGCACTGCTGTAGTCATAATTTAGTTGAAAGAGGCAAGCCCACCCACTATATCATGACAGTAAAGCAATGGACCTGCTGAAATTTTTTTTATTGCTAAATGTCTTTTTTCATTTATTCAGAATTAATATATTTTGTACCCTGTAATAGAATAAGACAATTCAAGAAATGCAAAAATGGATGTGTGGGCGGATGGATAAATTTTAAATTACCCAAAGTAGCATTCAGAAATTACAGTGCAGTTAAACACTAAACATTTACATATACTAGTAATTTTGTATATTTTTGTTGTTAAAATCACCTTTTTTTACTATTTTGTATACAGATATATTGTATAAGTTCTTGCATATCCATCCATCCATTTTCCAACCCGCTGAATCCAAACACAGGATCACGGGGGTCTGCGGAAGCCAATCCCAGCCAACACAGGGCATAAGGCAGGAAACAATCCCGGGCAGGGTGCCAGCCCACCACAGAGTTCTTGTATCTTATACAGTACAGTACATGAAAATACAGTATGCTGTAGTATGTGTTAATTTATATCATAGAAGTATATTATATATTTTACAAAATATGCCTATACAGTATATATGAATCCAAATTCCTAGCATAGTTTTTGATTCTGATTATTCCATCACAGGATAATGATCCCTCAATCCTGGAGCGATACTAGAGAAGCGTTACACTGATTGAATTAAGTAGAAATGTCCATACCCAATACGTCCGAGTCTTTACGTTACTATAGGCTACTACAGAAAGATCTGTACGTAACCCATCAGCCTGATAGATAATGTACAGTGATGGTGAATTATAATCTCAGTCTCACCAAAGCAGCCGTATAAACCATAAATATATACATTTTAGTTTTCTTAAAAAATGTAAGTGATAGGCTGCAGAACTGGTCAGCATTAATGATGAACCAGTGATTCAACAGAATTGAATTTGCAGCAAAACCTGAGAGTTTCTCTTTGCAAAACTAATCAATAAAATGTGGCCCATTGACATAAGAAGAAAGGTGCTTAGTAGTGTAATAAACGAGAACGAAACAGCACAGTAAGTTGGAGCACCACCCTGGTAAACCCCATTTAATCGAGTGCCAAAAGAAAAGGAAAAGTTAGTTACAATGAAGTAAAAATGATTTGTTACATTTAGTTTCGTCTGAGCAGAAGCACCTTCTCCCTCAGATATAAGTTTGAACTGAACTGCCACTTCTGGTTGCTTTCCTGGAGTGAAAAGGAAGTGTGGCCATGTGTCTTCTGAGTGACGTCGTTCATTATTACAGGTGAAAAAGAGCAATGTGTTAGGAACAACGCCCTCCTCTTGACTCGGAGTGGCACGATTTACTGAAGTTGCCCCCTAGACACGAGTGCCTGACAGTATCTATCGCTAAAGTTTCATCTCATGTGAAACCCTGAGGCAGTGCCAATGCAGGAACTACATTTCCCATCAGGCATAAAGTCTTGATGAGAACAAGCTTTAATCGTTGCATTACCAATGGCAAAAGTAGGATCTTATTCAAGACCACAGCTGCAGTGTAAAACACTTTGGATATCAAGTTCATTGCTTCGATGTATTGTAGCTTTCGTCTAAATGTTTGTGTCTAAAAGTGGGTTTAGCGCATGTTGCATATCCAAAAAAACACTTTTTCCCCATTTATTTACAATTGAATTTGCAAAAAAAAAAAAAAAAAATTACTTTGCTTTGTAAATAAATTTAAGCAATAAATGATTTTCGCAACGTGCAAGTAAAAAAATGACCACATAACATTTTTTTCCAGTGCAAAAAGCAAGGATGAATTCTTTCTGATGCACAGCATGGAAAGCACAAGTCAAGACCTCCCACACACACACAATTTAGAAGGCACTTCCCTTGGGATAAAATCTGTTGGCCTGGGTATGTGGCTGCAGGTGAACATTGGCAAGGCTCCTGGCTTGGATTAGCTTCCGGTATTGGGGAAAGGGAGTTACCTCAGACCTCAAATGGGAGTGTGTGGCAGAACCAGTGGTGTGAATGTGAAGTGTGGAAGAATAATTTTAGGATAACATAGCTTTAATCTTAAAGAAAAAGGATAAAGGGTCAATAAATGTCAGAAACCTTTGCAGGCATATGAGGAAGCCAGATAAAGCTCAAGTGAACAACAAAATGTAATGAAAGATGACTAAGAGATGACTAAGAAGTCAGCAGATGTTATGTAAAAAAAACAGAATGGACAATTGTTATATGCACAGAGATTTCAAAGGTGGTAGCTCAACTCAGAGGTATGAGAAGAACCAGAATATAATAGACTTTTATTTTATACTAGGGGGTTACCTGGGGGGGGGTCGCTCCTCCGAAACCCCCTTTTAAACGGTGATACAATGGGGAACAAATACATTTTTTTTACCTCCTCTTTGCTCGATCAGCTGCTGCCATGGTGCTGCTGCCGTGCCATGTGATCTGTGTCTCACACAATGCTTCGAACATTTAAAGGCCTGTACAGCAGCTGTCCTACTCTTTGTGTTTTATTTCCATCCCCGGGTGTGGCTAAATCTCTTGGCACAAAGTCTCGTCTCACGGGACGTGAGTTCTTGATATTTTTTAGTTTATAATTTATAAATGGAATATGAATCTGAAAATCTAACAACATCACAATAAATTTCGATAAATTCTGAAAAGAATGATACCAAACAAATAAGCCCGTTTTAAAGCGTGATAAAAAAAAGTTACATAAAAACATCACGTAAAATTGTTGCACAAAATCGTTGCAATTTTAGGCTTAGGATTTTATATTGTGACAGGGGCTTGGCGTCCTTACCTAACCGGGACGCCCCTGCACACTATATTCAGGGGGAACAGCCATGGACGTTGCAATACCTCCCCCTGAACGCTAGTTGGCCACCTCCCTGGGGTGAAACAGTGTATTGGGTTCCCGCAGGGCATCCTGGGAATTGGAGTTGGGTGCAGCCCTGTTGGGTCCCGCAGGTACCGCCAGGGGGCGCTGTATTTGGGACTCCTGAACCCATGTGGGCAGCCAATTCATCACACCCGGAAGTGAAGCCGGAAATCAGGGATCAAGCACCTGGAGCACTTCAGGGTGAACTATAAAGGGAGTCAGCGACCACCACTGAGAGGCCAGAGTCGGGTTGAAGGAGGACAAAGCTTGGTGAGGTGTGGTGGAGTGAGAAGAAGAGGAGAAGAAAGTATTTATTGTGTACTTGGGACTGTGTTGGGCTAGTGAGACACGGGGAAGATGTGTCTCACAGCTGAAGAAAAATAAAAATTTGTTTAATTTTACATGTAACTCCTGTGTCTAATCTGTGAAGTGACAGGCGCTATATAGCGCCTTTCTTACAATATATATAGAGTAGATAATTCATTTGGATGTAAACCAATGAACCAACCAGAGTAAAATGTATGCATTGATTGGCACTGTATGTAAACAACAGTTTATAAAATGAACCTCTCTTCTTTGTTTCTCTAATCATTCTGACCAGGCTGTAACAGACTGCTTTTGATGAACGCTCCCTCTAAGGTATTTTGCTGAGGAGTAATTAAAAGATACAACGAACAGCTTTTCTCCTGCCTGATTACTGATTTGTCCTGTTAGAGGATGCTTCTTTCTATAAGATGTTACATTTCTACCACAGAAGGCAGGCAGATAAGAGTGTGTGAAGACACATGAAGGTAGAGGCGAATGATCGGAGGGAATGGCAGCAACATTAGATGACAGTAATGATAGTGAAATAACCTTTACCAAGCAATCTTTTTTTTTTCACCTCAAACAATTAAAAAAATCATGAAAGTGATTTGGAAAATTAAATTTTTGGTAATGTCACAAAACATTCCTCAAAATGAAAATCCGCTGTTTGGCTTATCACCAGTCTGGACCCTTTTCTGATAAATTTACAGGTTCATAAGTTGTGCACAGTGTTACCAAATCTACAGACAGTGCCAGAATGTTTAATGTAGGTCAAGCATGGAAATTTAATTGTATTGTGCACAAATGACAACAAATCTGAAATGAACTAATTACACTCCAACTTTTATCAAAGCAAAACCCTATATTTTTGAAAACCTAACTCTATTGTACACGTGCACTTTGGTACTAAGTTTGCAACATCAAACAACACTCAACATTACAGTGCATGCTTGCTGGATCATTTCATTGAGCATGCAAAAAAAAATGCAAATTATTTGATCAAAGAGGTAACAGATAAAGTGAATCTGTTTCTGTAGCACAAATTGAGTCATTCTTGTTTAGAATATGAGTAGCTCAATATAATCACATAATTTAATGCAATTGGAATATAATAAACACTAGCTGTGCTACCCGTCTAAAATGGGTTGAAATCTAAGTAATCAATGTGGACCTCAACGTTAACGTTTGTAGTGCACCATGAAATGCTTATGTCTCTGTTAAATGTTATTTGGTATGGAATCTGTAAAAGAAGTGCTAATGTTTGTGACACGCCATCTTTTGGAATGACAGAGACATGAAAACTTGTCGGACACAGACATTTATCCTTTTATTAAGGTGTATCTTTAAACATTTGCAAGGGTTTCTGTTTACTGTACGCACACTAACATATGCACAGAATGCAGTATCACCATCCACTCAATGCATAATTTTTAAATGAGAAGCAGATTTTAGGATTTTTTTTTAATGAGCCTGACAAGAACATGAGAAGTACTATTGTAGATGGTAATAAACATTGACAGATGCAATTTTATTATACTCAAATTTTGGGAGACTTGTATGTTTTGACTTTGAATTTAATCAGTCTTTAGCAATGCATAAAAAGCCTTACAGTCACGTTGTTCGATCGTTTAATTTAATTTTGCCACATTCACATTTCTAATGCTACTTTGGTTTCAAACCAAAAATTGCTTGGATCTTGTCACTGTTCTAAATAGAACAAATGTTTCTTATAAGTTGAAAGAAAAAGATTTCAACCACCAATCTGCTGCATAACAATGACTAAGCTCCTCAAACCTATGAGTTTTTAATGCGTTGTTTGAATAACAGAATTGCAGCAGTCCTTTGCTGCTAAATCTTTCAATACTCGTGACTATCATCTGAATTCAGGCAATTATACGCATCCAAATTATCATTATTTTTGTTGTAGCCTATAATTTTTTTCCATCAGTGTCTATGTACTCTTTTAATTTTTGAAGGATAACAGAAACTTCATAAAAAAAAAGGGGTGAACATGATAAATATATTAGCATGATAATGTCCCGGAATAGCAGCACAGACCACTTTACTACAATCACATCTTTCAGAAATAAATTGTCCTCAAACAGCAATAAAGAAAGGTGCTTTTGTTTAGCTTTCTTTATTTTTTGTTATTTGTTCCATCAATTTTCAAAAGAGTCGGTATGGTGGAGCAGTGGTAATGCTGCTGTCTTGCAGTAAGGAGACCAGGATTTGCACCTTGGGTGTTCCCTGCATGGATTTTGATAATAATAATAATAATAATAATAATAATAATAAATTGTATTTATATAGAGGGCAGCATGGTGGCGCAGTGGGTAGCGCTGCTGCCTCGCAATTAGGAGACCCGGGTTCCCTTTCCGGTCCTCCCTGCGTGGAGTTTACATGTTTCCTCCCGCAGTCCAAAGACATACAGGTTAGGTGCATTGGTGATTCTAAATTGGCCCTAGTGTGTGCTTAGTGTATGGGTGTATGTGTGTGTGTGCGCGCCCTGCGGTGGGCTGGTGCCCTGCCCGGGTTTGTTTCCTGCTTTGCGCCCTCTGTTGGCTGGGATTGGCTCCAGCAGACCCACGTGACCCTGTAGTTAGGATATAGCGGATTGGATAATGGATGGATGGATTTATATAGAGCCTTTCCCAAGCATGTCCTCACTGTGTCTGTGTGGGTTTCCTCCCACAGTCCAAACACATGCAGGTTAGGTAGACTGGTGTGTTCTTGGTGTTTGTGTGTGTGTGTGTGTGCAACACTGGTGCCCTGTCCAGGATTTGTTACTTCCTTGCACCGTCTGCTAGCCAGGACAGGCTCCATCTCCACCCCACACACACCCTGGTCTGGATTAAGTGGGTTACAAAATGACCTGACATTTATAAAAGCCATGTAATTCAAGTTCATTTCTTGCTTCTTAAAAAAGTACTAAATAATTTGTGTATTGCTAAGGTAATAAATCTGCGGTGTGCTGGCGCCCTGCCCAGAGTTGGTTTCCTGCCTTGCGCCCTCTGTTGGCTGGGATTGGCTCCAGCAGACCCCTGTGACACTGTAGTTAGGATATAGGGGGTTGGATAATGGATGGATAGATGAAGTAATAAATGCAAAGATTCCCTTAAGTATGTCAACCTTCATATTATACATTCTAGACAAATGTTATGAAAACAATTTTAATTTGAGTTTGTATTTTCTTATAAATACTTTGTCAGGCTTTTGCTGTTTTTCCTAGGTATTCTCAGATTAATGTTAGAAACACATGCACATCACAGGAGCCACAAAGAGATGTTTTCCTTTTTTTCTTTCTTAAGGTTGCTTATTAAATATATCACGTTTTCTTCTCCAGTCATCTTGCTTAGTTAGCAAGTAGATAATTTATCAACTTACAAGGACTCTTCCTGCCCTTTCTTAAGAGATGGTGGAAGTCAATCTAGCAGTCAATCCCATTCCATCATTCTTTATCACTGACCGACTAGCTGGAGAGTCAGCAGTGGTAGTAGCCTTCAATTCACACCTGACATCTCAACTGTAGTAACCATGGCAAAGTATATCTCCAGAGTCTTGCCTCTTTAATTAATCAAATGTCATCTTACAATATTTGTTCTTTTTTTCAGTTGAATTTGTTTTAAAGACCAAAATCACTAAAAATAAAAGTGGAAATTAATTTGCATAAAAAACCCCACAGTATTATTTAAAATTACTTTAGCTTATAATTCCTTTTCATTCTTAAACTCACAAGCACAAAAAACAATTACTGTATATATAAGGGTGTCATGTGTTTTAAAAAGTCAAAAGAAGAACAGAATATAGACATTTCTTCAGTCTGAGTATATATATATATATATATATATATATATATATATATATATATATAGTGGAGGATGGCTGGGGGCCTTGCCTGGCCAGAATGCCCAAACTTTGGAAGGACCTGGGGAAAAAGGATTGCCGGGACAGTTTCTTGCCCGGGCCGATAGAGGGCAGCCCCCTTGGTTTTCAGCAGGGCCACGGGTTATGAGCATGGAGGTTCAACCCTGTTGGAATCCGTGGCCACCGCCAGGGGGCGCATGGACCTTTCCAGGGCCTTATTTGGTCACGCTTCCACAACACCTGGAAGTGTGGTAGGAAGAAGCTCGTAAAAGCTTATAAAAAGGAGCCGCTTCAATCCATCAGAGGAAGTGCCGGCTATGCACTCGGAAGCACTCCGGGTGTCCCTGGTCTTCTTCTCCCCAGCATTTCTGGGTGTGGCGTAAGTGCTGAGAGCCAGGGCTCCTCAGGCATTCTCGTGCCCCCTGGCGGTGACCACGGGCCCCTATAGGATTGAGCTTCTAAGCTCTGTTCCCGTGGTCCCCAAAGCCACCAAGGCGGTCGCCCCCTCGTGGTCTGGAGGAGACATAATCCCTCCTCCGGTCCTTCTGGGCGTCCCGGCTGGGTACCACCCCCAACTGCTTGCCATAATATATATATATATATATATATATATATATATATATATATATATATAGTTGTGCTTGAAAGTTTGTGAACCCTTTAGAATTTTCTATATTTCTGCACAAATATCACCTAAAACATCATCTGATTTTCACTCAACTCCTAAAAATAGATAAAGAGAAACCAGTTAAACAAATGAGACAAAAATATTATACTTGGTCATTTATTTATCGAAGAAAATGATCAAATATTACATATTTGCGAGTGGCAAAAGTATGTGAACCTCTAGGATTATCAGTTAGTTTGAAGGTGAAATTAGAGTCAGGTGTTTTCAATCAATGGGATGCCAATCAGGTGTGAGTGGGCACCCTGTGTTATTTAAAGAGAAGGGATCTATCAAAGTCTGCTCTTTACAACACGTTTGTAGAAGTGTATCATGGCACGAACAAAGGAGATTTCTGGGGACCTCAGAAAAAGAGTTGTTGATGCTCATCAGTCTGGAAAAGGTTACAAAACCAACTCTAAAGAGTTTGGACTCCACCAATCCACAGTCATACAGATTGTGTACAAATGGAGGAAATTCAAGACCATTGTTACCCTCCCCAGGAGTGGTCGACCAACAAAGATCACTCCAAGAGCAAGACATGTAATAGTCGGCGAGGTCACAAAGGACCCCAGGGTAACTTCTAAGCAACTGAAGGCCTCTCTCACATTGGCTAATGTTCATGTTCATGAGACCACCATCGGAAGAACACTGAACAACAATGGTTTGCATGGCAGGGTTGCAAGGAGAATGCCACTGCTCTCCAAGAAAAACATTGCTGCTCATCTGCAGTTTGCTAAAGATCACGGGAACAAACCAGAAGGATATTGGAAGAATGTTTTGTGGATGGATGAGACCAAAATAGAACATTTTGGTTTAAATGAAAAGCGTTATGTTTGGAGAAAGGAAAACACTGCATTCCAGCATAAGAACCTTATCCCATCTGTGAAACATGGTGGTGGTAGTATCATGGTTTGGGCCTGTTTTGCTGCATCTGGACGGCTTGCCTTCATTGATGGAACAATGAATTCTGAATTATATCAGAGAATTCTAAAGGAAAATGTCAGGACATCTGTCCATGAACTGAATCTCAAGAGAAGGTGGGTCATGCAGCAAGACAACGACCCTAAGCACACAAGTCGTTCTACTAAAGAATGGTTAAAGAAGAATAAAGTTAATGTTTTGGAATGGCCAAGTCAAAGTCCTGACCTTAATCCAATCGAAATGTTGTGGAAGCGAGCAGTTAATGTGATGAAACCCACCAACATCCCAGAGTTGAAACTGTTCTGTACGGAGGAATGGGCTAAAATTCCTTCAAGCTGGTGTGCAGGAATGATCAAAAGTTACTGGAAACGTTTAGTTGCAGTTATTGCTGCAAAGGGGGGGTCACACCAGATACTAAAAGCAAAGGTTCACATACTTTTGCCACTCACAAATATGTAATATTCGATCATTTTCCTTAATAAATAAATGACCAAGTATAATATTTTTGTCTCATTTGTTTAACAGGTTTCTCTTTATCTACTTTTAGGACTTGAGTGAAAATCTGATGATGTTTTAGGTCATATTTATGCAGAAATATAGGCATTTCTAAAGGGTTCACAAACTTTCAAGCACAACTGTATATATATATATATACAGTAGCTGAAATACCCTGTGTTACCCGGGAGGAAAATAAAGTGATTTTTTTAAGGATTTGAGAAAAAAAGAACACAACTTTAAAAATAAAAATAAATTAACAAACAATGAAGACTCACTAATGTGCTTGTCTTGCGGTTATCATCCAGTTGACGCTCAGAACCAGCCAACTCTATTAAATTTCAAAAGCAATAGGAGTGTGCAGTGGTGCTCAAACATAAAGAATGCTGGCAGTCACCTGCAGTTCGCCCTCTGGTGGTCATTCGGAGTGTCAACTGGATGATAACATGCATATATGACCGCAAGATCACCCCCCACCCTACCCAGAAAGGGGTGGGTTAGGGTTGATTTCACACTACAGTATTTTAAGTCGTTCAATGAGAAACATGTACTAAGTGTCATGAAAATTGCTCCAGCCGTTCGGAAATGATGCCGGAACATACATAGACACACACACACACTGACTTAATGAAACAGGACAAACTTTAAAAGTCAATAAACATTGGTACTGTATCTGATCGAGTTCAGCTGTGACGGGAAAGCGTTCCCCGTGTGTGGAGAAAAGCACATTGTCGTGATATTTCTGGCAATCAGCAGCTACCTACCCTCTAAAACACACATAGCTCTGATCTCTCTCTCAAAAAGTCAAACGTTACTCCTTAACAATCTGTAGATGATAATGTGTGTTGAACAAACAATTATAGTTAGTTAAGTGGAGGCAAGGTGCAGTGCAACACATGGTGAGATGTAGACCAACTCGAACAGAGGCTGGCAAGGGAATGAGGAAGGCCCCGCCCCCCCCAGTCTCGGCCCACAGCCACTTTGTTGGATTTGCATAAATGCATCAGTACCGCAAGCGAACAATGGTTCTTAGCACGATGAGAGAAGTTACAAAATCAACCGGAAAGTTCACGAAAAGTATAGAAAACAACCAGATCTAAATCCGTTAAGTAATTCTCTGGTGAAAAGTGGACAGACATAAAGCAGACAGACATACAGACAGAACGCGTTTGGACTACGAAATTTTTAAAACTGTTTCTTAGTGAGCACCTATGGGCCAAGGGTAACCTACACTCCAAATTTCAAGTCCGAAGTCCTCATGGTTCAGGAGATTTCGTGATGAGTGACTCAGTGGAATTTGGCTTTTATATATAGAGATTTATATATATATATATATATATATACACATGTATATATATACATATATATTTGTATATATATGTATATATATATACAAATGTGTAAGCCTGTGCTGTTAAAAGCACAGGATCCTAGAAAGTATTGAAATCGTCAGAAATACTCTGGGCATCTCTCTCCTAGAAGGATTTGTGTTGGCGACGTGCTTGCATCGTTTGTGCAAAGACAGCAGCTAAGCGACTGTCTTTCCTTGTAGGTTTCATTTTTGCCAGTGTGATGGCCTCGCTTGTGTATCCTCGGAGCTGGAGCCCTTACCCTGACCCGACCCAATCACTTCCAGGCCAGACAGAAACACACACTTCCACAAGTAGACGTTTATATACAAGATATATATATATATGGCTGTTGGAGTCACAAAGACAGAATGAATCCCAAAAATAGTTGGGATGCCAACCCAGCAACTCTATTTAATTTCAAAAGCAACAGGGGCACGGTGGTGCTCAAATATAAAGAATGCTGGCAGTCACCTCCAGTTTGCCCTCTGGTGGTCATTCTAAGTGTCAACTGGATGATAACATGCATACAAGACTGCAAGATCACCCCCCACCCTACCCAGAAGGGGGTGGGTTAGGGCTAATTTCACCCCCACACTATTTTTAGTCCACCAGTGAGGAACATGTGTACCAAGTTTCATGAAAATCGCTCCAGCTGTTCGGAAGTGATGCTGGAACATACATACATACATACACACATTGACTTTTATATATATATATATATATACTAGCTGAAATACCCAGCATTGCCCGGGAGGAAAATAATTTTTTTTTTAATTGTTTGAGAAAAGCATAATTAAAAAAAAACACAACTTTAAAAATAAAAATAAATTAACAAACAATAAACCTGGGTTCGCTTCCCGGGTCCTCCCTGCGTGGAGTTTGCAAGTTCTCCCTGTGTCTGCGTGGGTTTTCTACGGTGGGCTGGCGCCCTGCTCAGGGTTTGTTTCCTGCCTTGTGTCCAGTGTGGGCTGGGATTGGCTCCAGGAGACCCCCGTGACCCTGTAATTAGGATATAGCGGGTTGATAATGGATGGATGGATAATGTGGGTGGCAGGGTGCACTAACTATTTCTCTGTTATCTCTGCAGACCAAACACGGGAACTTCTGCCTGATTCTGTCCACGATGACGTCACTTACGGATCAGGCCACGCTGACAACACTTCCAAGCACGGCCACCCTGACATCATTTCTGGTTCCCTGCCTTAAAACCCAGACCACTTCCTTTGTTTCCTCAGTTCTATGCTGGACTCAGTCCTATACACATTTTCCTTTTGCAGCCAGGGATCAAGTATACAGGTGGCTGCCCCATATATATATAAATCTTGTTAGTTGGCTGACATAACAAACCAACCAGAACAAATTCATTACCCTTTTATCAAATGGTTTACAAACACCATTCAGCCATTTTCATAACAAAAAAATACTCTTTCATATAAAATATACATAGGTACTTGTAGATTAACAAAGAACTGAATAGTGAATCTTCTAGTGAGTGTGATGACATATAACACCCAAATAAGTCAGTTGGTATTGATTGTAACTCAACAATACTTTTGGTAGGAGGTTGTGTGCAAATCCAAAGTCATCAGTGTGGACCAGTAATAATTACAAAACACAGCGCATTAATTTAAAAAAACTATAGATACTGGAAAATTCCAAACATTTCCCTGCTCCTTAATTACATGACTATCTACCTGGCATAACACCGAAAGTTCCTCATATTGCCACCAGAAATCAGCTATCAAGCAGTAGAAGTGGGGATTGTGGTACAAAGATGCCAAACAGATTCAGAGTGAAAAACTTGCCAAGATGACTTGGGCATGGGCAATCCTAACCAGGTTGTATTGAACAAAGTACCAAGGGAGTTCCACACGGCACAAATTTATACTGCTCTCTCTCAACGCTATGCTGTGTGTGGGCACATGTCCAGCAGCTGTCACGTTGTCTCATTTGCTTAATACACACATGCTGTCTAGCTTGGTGATGCACTATTCTGATCACAAGTCTGTTATTAATATACTCTGTAGCATTTTACTAATATTCAAAAGTGCTGCAGTTAATGTATTTGTCTGGTTATATTATTATTTTGGTGGCCTTGGCGCTTAATGCTGTTTTTCAGTTAATTCAGTTGTGGCGTCTGATTGAATAGAACCAACCTCTCTTATGAATCATCTTTTCAAACATGTGTTTGATTGATTAGTACATCAATTCATACAGCATAACAAATATAAATACAAAAAAAAAAAAATCTCTTGACATTCATTTATTTTTAAATGAATTCTTTGTTAAAATAGTGCAACAGGATTCTCTTTATTTAAACTTTGAAATTCATATTGACTAGTGCCCAGCGACAGAAATGCAAAGGCCCACTTTATTATTTGGTCTGGCTCAGGGTAATGTAAGATCAACGGTGCAACCATCAAGAAAGAAATGGAATGATGGAGGGGTCTAACAAATGGACCACTGTAGTGTTTATGGTCTGTATTTTTAACACAGTTTCTTCAAACACTCAACTTTCATTCTCATTCTGCCTGCCATGTATTTTAAAATAAAATCAATGCTGGCTAATAAAATCATTTGAGTTTGAAAGCAACATAGATATAAACTGAACAGACCATGTTGTTGATTATTTCTGATGATAATATAATGTCTAAGGAAAATTAGTATTTAGTAAATACATTTACATTTGATCATCTTTCATTAAAATATTAATGCAAAATTAAAATCGATTTGAAAATGAGTTAGTCTGCCAGTAAATGAGTAAATATTACAAAAATCCTTTTTAAAAATGCATAATACTTCAGAAAATAGTTATTTTGCTTAAAGATAAGATACGTGTATTCTAGTTTAGTCCACATACCAAACTTATCAATGCAATAAATTAATCCTGGAGAAAATGAAATTATATTTGAAGACTACGAAACTGTAGAAACAATATATATACTGATGTCATAAGCATAGCCTGGCATGCCTATTGTTCTTTGTCAAAGTGCTGATTTCCCTGGATATCACATTCTAATGTTACATTTTAATTCTAGTAATTTGGTACTTTCATGAATAATTTTACCTAGAGATGTTCTTCAAGGTAGGTAACAAATATATAAAATAATGTATTACTGTTTTACATAAATAGCATTACACTATACTAGTTTCACATATTTTCCAGTATAAAAATATTAAACAAAATGCAAATAACTGAGAAAGGTACAATTGCTTGCATGAAGCAATTCACTCTTTCAAATTCAAACAAAGCAGGTGAAAATTAAAAGCAGATACCACATCCTCCAAGGAGCAGCTCCGCACATTTACTCCATGGCCAATTCTCTTCTCATTATACTAGGTGGTCAATACTCATTTTAGACAAGCTGGTTATTCGCAGAAAAAAAAAATGTTGCCAATTGGATCTAACTGAATTGCCTCAGCAAGATTTCATTCTAGTTACTAATTTCAGAATTAGTAGAAGCAAATATGTTCTTTGTGAATTGTTTTTGCAATATCAAGAAAAAATTCAATCATCTTAAACATCTCGAGGGAGCTAACCTGCCTTGTGCTACCTTTGTTGTTTCATGCAATTTCCTGCTCTTAACAATCCTTCAGGGAACTCCAATGACCTGTTTGAAAAACATTGTAAAATGGAAAGTAAAGATGAGAAAAATCAGCATTTGGACCTGTTTAGGCCAAGAACAAATTTGTTCTTATTACCACATTAATATCCATGAACCAAGAAGAAAGAGTAAAGCAAAATCTACAGAGTAAAATACAAATCTCAACCCTTATAAACAAGCATACATTTGTTCATACAGATTTTAGCAGTTCAATGTGATAATTTGATATATGCACCATATAAATAATGCAAAACTGGCATGCATTTCCAGCACAAGATAGCATACCAACCCTTGTCCACCCATTTATTCACTGTAATCTTCAATCGCTATTTCAGCAAAAACTTAATTTTGTTCATTATGGAATATTTATAACAATTTACAGATAACAGTGCACACAGAAGAGCATACCTCTCTATTATAAAAAAAAACTCTTGTGACAATACGAGATTTCCTGCGACGAAATGTGATCTTTTGAAGAGAGATCTTTGAGAGACAAAGATATTTTCACATCCTGTGAGACGGTCAAGTCACGTCATACTTACAACCTTTGCCAGTCCCGTGATACACATGCAGAGCAAGTTAGAGATGATGAAAGTAGGAAAATTCGAAAGTTTCACAAAAATGAGAGTAAACATTGCATTGGCGCAAACAAATGGAAAATATTAATCAGTAAAATAACGGAACAGTGAAAAGAGATTGAATAGTGTTTGTGGATGTCTACGGGAGAAGAGAGACAAGGCAGTGAGACAACATGACAGCTGCTGTACAGACTTTTAAATGTTCGAAGCACCGCACGAAATGCAGATCACGTGGCATGGCAGCAGCAGCAAGCCAGCAGCTGATCCAGCAAAGAGGAGGTAAAAAAACAACTGTTACTTGTTTCCCATTGTATCACCATTTAAGAGGGGTTTCGGAGGAGTGACCACATCTTCTTGGGGTGCGTTCAGCCCCCCTCTTCACAACAGCATGTAGCGCTGGCAAGGGGGGAGAGAGGAATTGGCAAGCAAAGCAAGCAGGGAGCAAATCCCCCTAGTAAACAGGAAAAAATACTAAACTCTGTTTTCAGAGTAACTAGTATAAAGTTCAGGCTGAGAAATACACAATGCAAGGCAGAATCTCATTACCCAGTAAAACAAATTCTGAAGCACCAAGACTCACTCTGTCGTAGAATTGTATGTTTTATACTTGAGTAATGAACAGTTTTGATATGTTTTAAGGATAAGTTTGGTATTTTTCAAGTCAAAGTTGTTTCTACACAAACATTGCATACATGCATTTTGCCATGTGAAACTGTGTTCTAAAGTTACAGTTGTGTGAAAAACTATTTGCCCCCTTCCTGATTTCTTATTCTTTTGCATGTTTGTCACACAAAATGTTTCTGATCATCAAACACATGTAACCATTAGTCAAATATAACACAAGTAAACACAAAATGCAGTTTTTAAATGATGGTTTTTATTATTTAGGGAGAAAAAAAAATCCAAACCTACATGGCCCTGTATGAAAAAGTAATTGCCCTCTGAACCTAATAACTGGTTGGGCCACCCTTAGCAGCAATAACTGCAATCAAGCGTTTGCGATAACTTGCAATGAGTCTTTTACAGCGCTCTGGAGGAATTTTTGCCCACTCATCTTTGCAGAATTGTTGTAATTCAACTTTATTTGAGGGTTTTCTAGCATGAACCGCCTTTTTAAGGTCATGCCATAGCATCTCAATTGGATTCAGGTCAGGACTTTGACTAGGCCACTCCAAAGTCTTCATTTTGGTTTTCTTCAGCCATTCAGAGGTGGATTTGCTGGTGTGTTTTGGGTCATTGTCCTGTTGCAGCACCCAAGATCGCTTCAGCTTGAGTTGACGAACAGATGGCCGGACATTCTCCTTCAGGATTTTTTGGTAGACAGTAGAATTCATGGTTCCATCTATCACAGCAAGCCTTCCAGGTCCTAAATGGCAGAAAAACAACACCAGACCATCACACTACCACCACCATATTTTACTGTTGGTATGATGTTCTTTTTCTGAAATGCTGTGTTCCTTTTACGCTAGATGTAATGGGACATTTGCCTTCCAAAAAGTTCAACTTTTGTTTCATCAGTCCACAAGGTATTTTCCCAAAAGTCTTGGCAATCATTGAGATGTTTCTTAGCAAAATTGAGACGAGCCCTAATATTCTTTTTGCTTAACAGTGGTTTGCGTCTTGGAAATCTGCCATGCAGGCCGTTTTTGCCCAGTCTCTTTCTTATGGTGAAGTCGTGAACACTGACCTTAATTGAGGCAAGTGAGGCCTGCAGTTCTTTAGACATTGTCCTGGGGTCTTTTGTGACCTCTCGGATTAGTCGTCTCTGCGCTCTTGGGGTAATTTTGGTCGGCCGGCCACTCCTGGGAAGGTTCACCACTGTTCCATGTTTTTGCCATTTGTGGATAATGGCTCTCACTGTGGTTCGCTGGAGTCCCAAAGCTTTAGAAATGGCTTTATAACCTTTACCAGACTGATAGATCTCAGTTACTTCTGTTCTCATTTGTTCCTGAATTTCTTTGGATCTTGGCATGATGTCTAGCTTTTGAGGTGCTTTTGGTCTACTTCTCTGTGTCAGGCAGCTCCTATTTAAGTGATTTCTTGATTGAAACAGGTGTGGCAGTAATCAGGCCTGGGGGTGGCTACGGAAATTGAACTGAGGTGTGATACACCACAGTTAGGTTATTTTTTAACAAGGGGGCAATTACTTTTTCACACAGGGCCATGTAGGTTTGGATTTTTTTTCTCCCTCAATAATAAAAACCATCATTTAAAAACTGCATTTTGTGTTTACTTGTGTTATATTTGACTAATGGTTAAATGTGTTTGATGATCAGAAACATTTTGTGTGACAAACATGCAAAAGAATAAGAAATCAGGAAGGGGGCAAATAGTTTTTCACACCACTGTAAGTGTTTTCAATAAATTTTTTAAAACACATAGCCACTCCTGCTTATAATGAAACCTTATGAGATATGGATCAGCCTAAAGTCTTACTGAATACGTCCATTTTTCAAGCCAAGGACGTTGTCAAGAATTGATCTGTGTCTTGAAAATCACACACACATTGCAAAATAGCTTATACCAGTCATTTTCAAAGACACAACAACAGTATTATGAGTTTCAGACATTTTAAAAGAAGACCAGCTGGGCACACTAGTTCACCGTTTGTCCGTTTTCTGCAATAACCTTTCACCTTAAGGGGAGTGGTTTCCTCTAGAAAGAAAAAAAAAAATCACAGTAAACTGTTAATGCCACATGTTGATTTGATGCCCCATTTTTGTGCAAACTCTTCCCAGGCCACTGGAATCACACAAGTGATTAGAAATTTTATCCTTTCCTCGAGAAAAATACTACCAGGAAATGCAATAAAATGATTATTTCCAAATCCCTTTTGTTGCCGCAAACATGCATCAGAAACCCAGAAGGCAGGTTTTCTTTTGCCACTTCAAAGAGGATGTATTCTGGAGGCTTTAAGGCTTGTATTTTCTGGCACTGTTCCATGCTCCATAGGTTACATTGTAAAGCCCTGGGACCAGTTACGTATTTTTAAAAATGAGGGAAAATACTTAACTTTAGATCATAATTTCAAGTGGCAAATACATATATACCATGTTTGAGAAGAAATAACTTTGACTTGAAAAATACTAAACTTATCATTTAACCTGCTTGGCTTTGTTCTTGAAGTGGAGGATTGTCCCGATGACATCAAGAAGGAGAGCAGTGTCAGGGAGCATTAGAATCTTGTTCCACAGATAGGGTACACAAAATTTGAACTTTATATTTGTACCACAGTTCTATTGGAAATAGGAGGGACAGTTAGTGCCAAAGCACTAGCAGAGATTTATTGGAGAATAGATGGGCAGTTCTGTGAATGAAGATAGTGAGGAGCTAAGCACTTCATGGACTTGTTAAGTTAGATAAAAATATTAAACTGCTTCTTAGCAGCAAAACAACAGAAGTGGACACAGTAAATCTAGTAGTTTATCATGTCTACTTGGTTTAACTAAATACTTATTTTCTTCTCAAAATCCTGAGAAAGATTTTAGCGCTGATTAGAGAAAATCTACCTCAGGGATATAATCCAACAAGAGACAAGAAAAGTATTATAATTAAAAGTGGACCTACAGATAGACCCATTTTCTGACACTGCCCATTAGTCCAGAAGACTGAACACTTCCTCGTTCAATTGCTCAGTGTAATATTATGATACGAAAGAAGGTTTTTCTCAAGCTTCTTGGAAATTTACTTTGTGCAAAAACAGTCGGCCACAGGATTTATACAATACTAGAATTTCTGTTTGCCGCTTTCCTTATTTACATCAAACCTTTGGTATGTTCAGTGTATTTCGGAATTATTTTTAGTGGGTTTGCCTTTATAAAGCGATTAATAGATATACACTTCCGGCTGTAAGCCAAGTAATTATGGAAAATGTGCCAGATAAAAATAAATAGTGAGTGTCTTACAATAGTATATCACTTTTGGGTAGCCCTCTTCATATTTGTTCATAAAAGTACATTTTTGTCCCCAAGTCTCCTTCTTAATTACCAATATGTGTTTAAGCTATTGACTGCCCTACTGGCCTAATCAAGAAGCATCACCCCACAAATTACCACAAAGCAGATTAAAGAAGACAAGGGCATAATTATACACATTTCTTAAGCAGTTCACATGCACACATTCATGGATTTTAATCTTGCTCACATACCAGCTAATAACACTGATTTGTTTTCATTATTGGTGAGAAGGTTGTGCATAGGCAGTCTTTAATGAGCCATTAGTATGAAACAAGATTAAATTAGACGACTTGGCCAGTGCCAAACAGTTACTTTAAAATAATTGGTGAAGAACCCATCCATTAACCAAGAACAATGTTTTGTCGCAGGGGTCCAGACAAGTATTATCACTTAACCTTTTTGCTTGGTCCACTTGTAGAGGGTGCCACATGTGCTAATGTCCCTGTGTTAGTTTGCATCTCCTTTAGGGCTGCCTTAGGAAATGGGTTGCTAAGGGTTCGACGAAAATGGGGAACTACACCTTTAAGGGGAAGATACAGTGGAGACAGGATAGTTGGGCTGAAGACGGTTTAACCCGGAAATGAAAGGAGAGAGAGAGAGTGACATATTGTAGAACGGTGAATCAAGGAGCAACAGTGTGTTAGCACAGAGAATCCACTATCGAGCCACCTATTGGAAGAAGGTTTATTTTTTACTCAGTGTTGCAAGGGAGGCACATCTCTGAAGATTACGTTTTTTTGTAGTTTCACTGGCGCGAATCGACTGTCGGACAGAACATTTATGCTATTTGCATCGGCTGCCAGCGTACTCCATTGGGCTTTCAACATTTCACCGTCCTCTTGAACTGTAAGGACAATAAACCAATGTGGATGATTTAGGAGAATCTGGTTATCTCCAGCGAGAGCATCTCGCACCCTAATTTGTGAATGTTTGTCTTTGATTATTGTTATGCACTTGTTGCTTGGGGAAGTACGTGTAAACTGTTTTGTCTTTTAATAAGTAAATATACTTTTTTTTCTTCATTGCTTTAATGCTTTTTATCATATGCTCATCTGGGGCATTTGGTGAGTGGGTCAGATAGGATGAGCGTTGGTCACGTAACCCTGAAAGATTACTCTATTACTTTAGCGGTATTCTGATCATGCTGCAGCCCTGGACTTAGTTGTTCTACCAGGGTGGCGATACCCTCTTTACTGGTTCCCCTGACTGGGCTATCTGGAAATAAATCAAAACATTTTTGAGCTTTGATTTGCCATCCTAGTTGAGAACAATCACAATCATGGCACCTCATCTATGTCATTCAAAATTTATTATATATACATATTTTTTTACACAATTGATAAGAAAGCACAGGAAAGTAGGTTGAAGTGGTATGAACATGTGATGAGGACAGACAATGAATATATAGGATAAAGAGTGATGGCAATGGAAGTACAGGGGAAGAGAAAGCAAGGAAGGCCAAAGTGGAGGTTGATGGATTAAGTAAAAGAAGGATAAGGCTTTGATTGTCGAGGAGGTGTAGGATCAAGGCATGGAAGAAGATGAAGAGAAAGAAGAAAAAGATTTGTACGTAATATGGTGGCACAGTTGCCTTACAGATTCAGTGGCCTGGGGATGAATGTTGCTGTGAAAGCCCAGGTTGGCTCCACGATTCCTGGCAGCGATTCCACCTGAAAACGTCAATAGCTGTTACCGAGATGAGCCAGTGCAATAAGAACACTTGGACAAGTGTGTTGGTGCAAAATTGTGAAAAGTGTTTTTATTCCAAACTACACATAAACAACAGTGCATAATACCAATAAATTAGTCAACAAATAATCCCATAATAAAAACAGTGCTCACATGTAGGAGAAACACCATCCATAAACAATTCAAAATCCATTCTGGAAATGAGGTTCCAGGAGGTGATCAGCGACCAGCTCACTGCAGCTTTCGCTCTGTATTCCTAGATCACCCCAGGTGGGTCTTCCCAGCTGGCACCGACAGCTGCAGTTTCTTTCTCCTAACTCCTGTCCTGTCTGTCTCTACCAGTGTCTGTATGTACACACAGAATTAAAACTTCCCTTATGCTCCAACAGCACTTCATGGGTCCCTGAGAGGAATTGTTCACAAGTCTCTAATCCAACATCATTTCTCAGTTGGTACACTTCTCAGAACACCATGACATTTTGACTACACTGCCTCTTCACTTCTGCACTTGCTTGTTCTCTCGCTTGATCTTGCCTCAGTGGCTTCCCTTTCAAAGCATTGCTTCCTGCTGCCCAGGCTACTTTTATGTCATATTTGTGGGTAGAGGTGTTGTGATCACAAACCCCAGGGTCCGGCAATTGGCTGCTGCCTCAGCTATATCCTGGAGTGACTCTGCCATGTTGCTGCTCACCTATGCCTTACCTCATAAAGCACTGTTTTATAAAAACTTGCAGCGCCATCTCCTTATCATCTCCTTATCACAACTGCATTGTCCATGGGGAGTTTCTTTCCTTGCTCCAAAGAGGTGCATGTTAGGTTAATGAAAGGGTAAGAGTGAATATGTGTGATAGACGCATTACGATGAGCGGTTACTCTATCCTGGACTGGTTCTTGTTTGTGCTCATGTTTCCAATTTAGAATCTGACACTCAGCAGCTGTGAATATCAGTTAGCAGGTTTGAAACAATTATGTTATTTAAGACATTGACTGCTAAATATGAGTTGACTTGTAGTTGTCAATCTATAGATGGACATTTCCTATGAGTTATCTTGTCACCCGTCTTTAGGGCTGTTGTTCCAAATGCAAGCATATTTGTGAGTAACACATGAAAATAGAGGAAAAACATAAATGAGAATTCATTCTGAGATAAAAAATGAAAACTCAGCAAAATAATATTTTACTTTCAGTTATTTTTTTCTTGTTAACCACTGTCACATTTGTGCGCATGGGAGGCAGCTAAAGGGTCCGAACAGTGTCAATTCCATGCCTGACCAGGGAGTTGACGAGGTGCTCTAACACTTTCTCTCAATCCTCTGCACATCATTCACGGGAAATCCCACAGGGTTCCTACATCCGTGATGACGGCACTTCTGGTTCCGGTGCTCGTGATGATGTCACTTTCTGTCCCGACGACATCACTTCCAGTCCAGACCTTTAAAGCTGCCATCTTTGCCATATGACTTCAGTTCAGTTCTGGACTCTGATCTGTACACTTCAATACAACAATTTATTGAATTTTGCAGCCAGGAAATAATATACGGGTGGCTGCCCCAAACCTTTCCATGACTCTATATCGAGTTTGTACCACCACATTTTGGGTAGCTTTTATTTTTCACAAATTTACATACGTTAAACCACAACCATCTGAAGAAACAACAACCATCTGAATATCTGAGCATCTCACCAGCATGACCTTCAAATAGAAATTCTGACATTTGACAGCAACAAATTGTGCAAGATCTAACTTGCAATTGCACAGTTGATATGCACAAATAATTTTCTGTTCCATATGCCAACTACTAGGCAACTGAAATAGATTTTAATAGAAAAAATACATTTTTATTGTGAGTTTTGCTCAATAATGAAATGCAGCTAATTATTGTATTAAAATAACACTGATTGTACATTGAGATCAAGATTTTCACTGTGGTAGTCAACATGTTATGGGTTTAACGTCACTGAGTAACAGCTAATGGTGATCATGTGTAAAGGCACTATGCAGAATAAAGATAAAATTTGACTAGGATAAGCAAGTTTGATATTAATAATGCTCAATTTCTGGGCTTCTTCAAATGTAAATTATTTTCGAAATGCTGTTTAAATTAATTTATAAAGCATTGCAATGTTGTTCAGCATGTACATCTACTCATAAAAAATCCAGTAATTGTTTTTTTTTGCCTTACCTTTTGCCCTGCCACTGACAGAGCCAGGTAATCTCTTCTTTAGTTTGACCCCATTCAGTCGCAAAGGTCAGCTTGATTTCTTTGCAGATACAAAGAAAAAAGCTTTTGGATTACTTTTACCAGGCTGAACCAGGGAGGTTTGGCAGTTTATTTCATCTAAGGTTTCTGTTTTTCCAGCTTGCATTACTTCCATGAAGCATGTATGGTGGCCAAGATGCCATAGATACCAAAGTCTCTGCACAGCAGCACAAAGTCTCATTTACAGCTTCCCTCCAGTCCTCAGAGCTTCCTTTAATATGCTGACCTCATTCAACTTTCTTGGCAATCCTTATACTGTTCAAGGACAATTTGTCCGGGCAATCCCAGTGTGGCAGTAAATAGCCCTAAATGCATAATATCCTTGCCAAATCAGATCATTATGAGACTTTGTTCTGAAGAAGAATATGTAATTTTCAAAAATGTTTACCCTGGCGGTTCTATTTGAAATGGTAGTCACAACACATTCTGCATTTTAAAATGTCAGGACATCTGCACTATCCCATTCTCTTGTGCAGAGCTTAACCATCGATTCTACGAGACCATTTGAGCCTCTAATGCAAATATTATCTTTACAGAAATGGTGGTATAATGTCTAAAGCCACTTAGCTTTCACTGCACACTCTGTAAACAAATGTAAACAGCAGCACTTTCGATGAAAGCGTCAACTGTAAATGAATGCATCTAAGCAAGGCCCAACTTATCCAAGTCATCACTGTCAAAGACTGCTGGAAGCCTGCCTACGGGCCCATGTGCAGATACTATACATCCATTACTTTCTCCCGAATTCCCAGGAGCGGCTTGCCCTGTTGACCACTCTGTGATCCAAGTGAGCCTTATTTACCTTGCAGAGACCAGTAAACCCCAGCTGAACTCCTCCATTTTCAGTAGTTTGAAAGAAGCACCTTATTAGGATTCTAAAATCATATGATCCATACTGACACATTGCAGTAAGCTCCATCTGAGAATTTGTTGATTTTTTTTTTTCACATGCTGCTGTTTAGCCTTTTCCGTTCTTTACATTTAAATCCATACATGCTTTTCAAAAGTCATTTTTAAATAATGATTCCCAATAATAAAAGGCTTGTTTTGACTTTTTAAGTCCATGACGTTCATGGCCCAGAGGTCTGGCCCAGAGGGGACTGGGCGGTCTCTTGGTCTGGAACCCCTACAGATTTTATTTTTTTTTCTCCAGCTTATGGAGTTTTTTTTTGTTTTTTCTGTCCACCCTGGCCATCGGACCTTACTTATTCTATGTTAATTAATGTTGACTTATGTTTATTTTTTTTATTGTGTCTTTTATTTTTCTATTCATTTTGTAAAGCACTTTGAGCTACATTTTTTTGTATGAAAATGTGCTATATAAATAAATGTTGATTGATTGATTGATGGCAGGCAGGGACTGTAATTCACATTTAGCAGCCAAAGGTGTTCAAATTCTTTGCCCCCACCTCCAACCAACAAACATCTCCATCTGTGGCTCAGATCATTCATTCATCTTATATTGAACCTGCTTAACCAGCAATATTGAGTACACCACAGGAACTGACCTTAAATGGGGAACCAATCCATTAATGAGAATGTTCTATAGTCACCAATTAAACTAACAAGTACAGATGTTATATTCAGAGTGGCGGTGGTGTTGTGGTGCCCACACAACATAGGAAGAATTTGCAAATTGCACAAAGAGAGCAACCTGGCATGGAATTAACTGTGATGATACTGTGCAACCTTTGGCTGCTCTATCTGTTATCATGTGTTCAAATCCTGTGTCCAGTTGAATGTCTGTATGGAGTTTGCGCATTCTTCACAAGTTTGTGTGGATTTTCCTCGGACTACCCCAGTTTTCCTAACACATCCAAAAAATCTGATAAACTGGTGTTTCTAAGTGACTGTGGGTTTGTGCATGAGATTGCCATTCAATGAACGTTCACCCCATCCAGTGTTGTTTTCTCTCTTACACCCAGTTCCATCCAGGATAGTTCCAGCCCGCCTTGATGACCCCACACTGGCTATCCAAGCACTTCTGTAACTTAACGTATAGTACCGCTGGCCATTATTAGATTCTTTAGAGATTGTGTGCCAAACTCTTTAGAAGCTGTAGTAGCTTCCACCCACATACTCTTCACCTTTAAATGAAAAACCATAACAGCCAACAGTATGGAGAAATTTCTGTATTTCCTCTGGACTTATTAACTCTTTGGAGGATGATGTATCTGTTTTGAATTATCAGATTGTTAAAAGTCCCCCACTTGGGGCTAATATTTAATATGTTTATGAGGAATTATGTTTTTTCTTTTTATTATTATTCTTATCAGGTTTTAAAATTTTATTTGTTTCATGGGATAGATGTATTATTTTTGCTATTATTATTACATTTATTTATAATTATGAGTTTCTGTCAATGATGCCTCTCCTAGTTTTTGCGTGGACATAGCCCTATGCAGCATAACAATTTTGTCATTAGGGTAACACTATAAATACTAGTACGACGCAGTTTCTAACATTCGTAATTGGACTGAATTCTTTAAAAATAAAAGACTAATCTTCTGTTTCTTTTCTCATTCTTCTGGTATTCTAAATCCTTGCATGTCCTTTTTGACTGCGAGTTTGTTTTGTGTTTTGGCTAAAGGCACTCAGTTCTCCTTGTCTTCCTGGTTAAGATCCTCCTTCTGTCCATGACTGATTCATTTCCCAGTCCTGTTACTGTCTCTGCTCTCACTGTCTGCTTTGAATCAGTTCAGTAACATGGCTGTAGGCTGAAGTTTATCAGAACACTTGTTTTTTGTGAATGATGTGAAAATTCTTTTTTACTAATTCAATTTGTGGAACACATAAAACTGCCAAATTTAACACCCTGCTAGATAAATTTAAACTGTATCATACAATTCATTAGAACTAATTGGACACTTTGGTAGGTTTTGCTACAGACCACACAGCTTAGGTCACACTTTTCGTTCTCATAGGAGCCAGGAAAATAAAAAAGCTGGAACACGGGAAAACTAAAACAAAGTTCTGCATATCACACTCCCCACATCAAAGGTACTCTCTGGAAAAAGAATTTGAAATAATCAACTGGGTCTTAGTCAGTACTTTTCCCAAGGAACCCACATGCTTTTCTGAAACCTGGTAACCAATCAGTGTCTGAGATGTCAAGCTCTTTATAATCTTCCCAATTGACACTTCACAGGAATTTGTGTGATGAGTGTTCTCTCTCTCACTCATGCATGGGGGCATTTCAGCAGCACTGTAATCGTCACTTTCTTCTAACAGCTCAAAATCCTCATCTGAGTCCTCAGCAATATGTAAACTATCTACTGCAGAATATTTCTTTTGACTTGAGCGATTGCCAGTATTTGATGCCTTTTTTAAGGAAACTTATTACCTGAAATGCATGGGACTCTCCTTACCAAATGATTTTTGCTGTCATCTCACAAATGGTACCAAACTATACAGCCTAGGTGACTTTCTTGACATTTAGCCTTGTACTCCTTCATCTGCCTTGGAAGAATTATTAAGATAAGTCTCCTAAATAATAATATCTTCAACACATCTTCCCAGGCCTAGCAGCTTGCAAATAATCAAAAGTTATAATACAGTTTGAATTAATTTGACAGTTTCAGTATACCATTTATAGCATTTTCGAATAAACTTTAATTTGTTTTCCCTTATATTAAAATAATACCAAGTTAACTCATCACTAATGTACTTCAAACAGCAGTCCCTTGAAGAGCAGTGAAATGATGACACCCCAGGGTTGTTACCTGTTTTAATAAGCTCCACTTTGGGAAGTAAGTTTAGAGTCAATTTTATGCACTGTCATAAAAAAATATAAAAATCCTCCGTTATGTAAGTGGCCTTTGACCAGCTGTATGCACTGTAAATGATTGCCTCTCCAGAAAAGCTGCTTTTTTTCAATACAGAGGCACAAAAACTACATAATGTACAGTAATTCAGGTAAAATACCACCAAAGATAGTAAAAAAAGATAAAACATGTTATTAGTTTTCTGAAACTTTAAGTACCCTTGTCAATTAAAGATGTATAATGAATTTTGTGTAGCTCCTTATCCATTACCCTGATGTTTATTGACTATATACAAAGTATTTACCTCTGAAATATGATCTGATTTAAACAAGATTTACAAATTTTGTTTGAGATCACATAACATGTCAATTGATAGCAATATTCATCACTTTACGTTGATCTCTTTAGCTGATGCAGTTCTCAAGGAATACAATACGTTTTATATATATATATATATATATATATATATATATATATATATATATA
>JANRMT010062799.1:20723432-20750893 GCA_026402145.1 Polypterus bichir lapradei
TATATATATATATATATATATATATATATATATATATATATATATAGTGGTATTTGGCCGGCTTGTCATCCCGGCCAATACCCCCAGGCCGCCACATGGAGCCCTCCCTGCAGTATGGAGGTGCCCTGAAGACCAGCAGGGAGTCATGGACTTTGTAGTTTTTATCCTCAGCCCTGCTGGGTACTACAGGGGCCGCAAGAGGGAGCTGCACGGAGGACCGAAGACTTCTTTGTGCCCTATAACCCGGAAGTGCATCAAAGGAAGAGCGATGTGCTTCCGGGGTGAAGAAGAAGGACTTGTACCTGACCCGGAAGTAATATTGAATCACATGGTCTGGGGATTAGGAACACTTCCGGGTTAGGGAGAATAAAAGGACTATGGGAGCTCCCAGACGACGAGCTGAGCTGGGTGGAAGGGTGACAACGCGTCTGGGAGTCGGAGGATTGTTTAGTATTATTGTATTGTGATTATTTATGAGTATAGTGGAGGAGAGGGTGCTTTGTGCACGTTGGCGAATTAATAAAGTCATCATTTGGACTTTTATCTGGTGTCTGGAGTCGTGGACAGGGGTTCAAGGGCGTGATACAGCCCTAAACTGTCACAATATATATATATATATATATATATATATATATATATATATATTGATTTAATCTAAAAACTAATTATTCATAAAAAGTGTAACTAGCAGAGAGCACTCATAGTAGCCCTATCAACCAAGAATGATGCCAAATATAAAAAATAATCTATTTTAGGCACAAAAGAAGCTCAACACAACAAAGGCATATGTACAAGAAGAACAAATGAGCCATGGAACCATGGACCTACTTATACAGGTCTTGAACACTCTCTACAAAGTGATGCGGTTCATCCACATACACCTCAATTACCACAATAAACACTTCTTTCTTCATTTCCCATTTCTTTCTACACTGACAAGTCTTCTTTTTGCCAATAGGACTTTACTCACCTTCACACTCTAGGCTTACTGAGCCACTGACTTGGTGTTGTCATACATTTTTGTACATCCTTGAATTTGTTTTGCTTTTTTAATTTTTTTTAAGAGGTCACCATTTTATTGTCCCATGTCTCCCTCCTTTTAGTGTGATTTTTATAACAGTCTTTTTGTTTGTTGTTGTTTTATCTGTTGCTAGCTAAGTGCTTTTTAGAGGCGATGCTTTGTGGCATAATAGATTAATGCAAGTTCAAAAATGACAAAGAAACAGCATCAACCAGGTTGCAGAGGTGGTGTATGGGTGATAGATTGTGACTCCAAATTGCAATAAATATCCCTGGAGACAATATGAGCTCAACTAGGGTTTCTTGGAGCCCTGACAAAAATAGTGAGAGAAATTCTTCTTTATAAAGTTGAATGTAATAGGTTGGATTTGAGCCTGGAGTGCTTGGTTGAAAGGCACGTGTTCAGTAACTGCTTAAAAAAAGTGAAGACTAAAATCTGTCTAAAAAGCTGAGGTAGTCCTGTGATTCTAAACAAGAGCATAGTCAAGTGGTAAAGCGGTGCAAATTTAGCTACAATGTTGTCATTACTGATTTACTGTATGACTAAGTAATTTATACTGCATGTGCCGTATCTGAAATAAGCAAAAATGGAAAAGAGTATTTATCAGGGGTCGAAGAGCAGAAATGTGTTTCATGTTTGTTAGACATACAAGTACAAATTTGACTACACTCTGTACATATGACAATACTACTACTAATGATCACACTAGCATCACAACCTGCTGTTTCTCTGAGAAGAGATTACACTGTATTTTTTTCTCACTTGATTCAACTCCAACCCATCCCTGCTGCCCCCTGAATATTATATGTCAAAATATTGAAGCTGTACGCCAAATTTCAAGTCTGTGGTGTGAAAAAAAAAAACAAGGTTTCTTGTTCTCATTGGTGACTGGAAAATAAAGGAGCAGGAATATGTTTATAACACTCAAAGAGAACCAAAAAAAAAAAAGTTCTGTGTATCAGTTTCTCTCCAAATTCCTTATATGAAAAGTACTCTCCAGGAAAAAGCTATTTAAAATAATCACCTAGGTCGTAGTCAGTATTGTTCACCAGGAACCCACTGCTTTTCTGAAAACTGATAACCATAGGCATCACAGAGGTTAATCTCTAGATTGTCTTCCAAAATAGTCAAAGGAATTTGTGCGATAAACTCTCTCTTTCACTCATGCCTGGGGAGATTTCAGCAGCACTGTGATTGTTACTTTCTTCTGATAGCCCAAAATCCTCATCCAACCGTACAGAAACGGAGTCATCAGCAATATGTAAAGTAGCTACTGCAGAATATTTCGTTTGATGTATTTGATGTCATGCTGTAAGGAAAATTAATACCTAATGTGCATGGGACTCTGATTTTCACATGAACCCTGCTTTCCCCTGGGGGACAAGGCTGAATATTATTTTTCAAAAACTTGATTTATGATGAGAAATAGCTGTATGCCAAATTTCAAGTGTCTGGCTGTGCATAAGAAACAAGTAAAGAATCAGAGATTGTGCTGTAAAAATATAGAGATTATTTCAAGATCACAAGGCCTGTGCCACCATTAACCATTTGCTACAACCTGAAACAAACAAAAACAAATTAGACAGCAGGTCTCAAGCAAATAATTGGAAGTGTATTGACAATTTCTCCCTGTGTCATGTGGTTCGTATTAGTCAATTCGGGCTAATTTGAGCTGTTCTGGAAAAAAATAAACGTAGTATATGTTGCACAAGAAAGTTGCCAGCACCCTTGAACAAAAGTTTTCAGCTTTAGAAAATATAGACAGTATATTACAGGTACAGAAATGCTGCTCACAATAGGTAAAATGCAGAAAAAGATTAATTCATTTTTTCACTCTTGCACTTCATTACACTTCAGCTGCATTATGAATAGGCAGGTGTAACAATTTGGTTAACATTTTCTGCTGAAGCATATCAAAGAGCATATTAAAATATGCAGACATTAAAATATAAATCATTTTGTGCCATATTCTATTTGAAAGAAGCATACCACAATGTCACAGTGGGTAGTGCAGTTACCGTACACATCTAGTGCCTGGCCATTGTCCATGTGCATATATTCTCCCCATTTCAGTGTGAGTTTTCATCCCATATCCATATGTTAGGATAATCAGTGATTTCAAGTTGATCCCTGTTAGAATATGAGAATGGGTGTGTGTGTGAGTGTGCCTTGTGATGGACTGGCACCCTGTCCAGGACTGAAAGAACAGGGTCCAGCCACCGCAACTGTGAATTGGATTAAGGTTTGAGTATGTTATGTTACATTAGGTGTATTCAAGTAAGCCTCAAATTTTAGTGACTTCACAGAAGACACTGTCCTAGTAGGCTTGGAACGTAACATTCATAACAAAAAAAAAAAATTATTTCCATTTCCTTTAAAACAGAAGACTTAAGTGGAGAGTATGGAGCTCACATACTGCAAAACCTTTCAATCCAGTCTGCAGTGGGCATTGTTATACAAGTTAAAATGACTACTTACATCAGAAATTATTTTCAGTTTTATGCCACCTGAAATGTAGTTTTACTTGGCCAGTAATTTATTAAGGCTATCATTTACCATTATACTAATGATAGTGTTATAATACATTTAAAATGTTTAAAGTAGTATTTTCAGTGGTAGACGCAATTACCTTATATATCCAGATGCTGAGTTTGAGTCCTGACCTGGTCACTGACTGTGTGCAATTTTTCTCCAAGCATTACACTTTATGGAGATATCAAATCAATGACCCGTTTACCAGGTTTGAGTAAATACATTGGATACATTTTGACAAGCACATTCCGCTCAGCCCAACAATCTCACCAGTCCTACTCACATATGGTTTACGGTGTTATCTGATTACTTATGACATGCACCTAACATGAAAGGTACCAACTAACCTGTTAGGTACTTTTCTAAATGGGGAATGGGAAGGAGTGGCAAAACTGTGACCTGTAGTTTCTTACCTGTCTCACCATTCATATGCCCCTGCATATCTGAACCTAATCTCAGGCTGCTCGCCAACTGGGGCTGTCTTTACTTTCACTCCATTACTTCAACCTAGTTTACCACTCACAATTGCTTCACAAAAGTGTTCTTTCCTGTCCTTCAAGGGACAACAGCTAGACAAGGAAAGAATAACCTAAACCTCTGGGCAACACTAGTAACAGATACACTGAGACACTGGCTTTTAGTTTTCAATTAAAATTTAACTTTATTTGCATCAAAACCAATAGTAGCAAATTAAAAACCAGTAAAGAGAATTATACAGCCTGGATGGGCTCACTCAGCCTGAAACTGCAAAAGGAAAACACTAGTGAAACTTCCCAGATGGTCCAGTTTCTTAGTTACAAATTATATATCCAGAATGGAATAATGAAAAGATGATGATCTGCTGCTGAGTTAGAATTTCATGAATTTTTTTTTTTTTTTTTTAGAAACACCAGCAGCATTTAGACAAAAACTCTTGCAACTGTCCTTTATTTACAAGGGACCAACTGATCAGAGCTCTTTGTAAAAATGTCAGAAAAGCAGCAACAGAGAGAAAGATTCATGAAAGCATCCACAAAAGGAACTGAGAGAAAACTGAAAAGTGTGGGATGGTAGGCAGCGGCACACTACCGACCTTCTCACACACATGAAGCACATGGTTTACATGTTTTCACCTCTTTTAACAGAGCGTGCCAAAATGTTTACAGTTTAGAGACACAACAATACAGCCATATGGCTTTCATCAAGACATATCAGGTATGATGAAGGCTGTACAGCTTAAATCTTTGTTTCTATTTTTTAGCAATGAAATAACCTTTGCTTTTTGTATTGAATTCAATTATTGTTCAGATTAGTGCATACAAGCAGTTTATAAATAAGTTGTTTTATTGTTCCTTTTGCTTTTATTATTCAGAAGTTTCTTTCCTGGTGTATTTATCATGATATATCCCTCTACTTACCCTTTACCTAGGGGTAAGTGTACTCCATCAGATTTGTTACCGGGTTGATCTACTGTTGCACCTTAAGATTAACACACACATACATAGATATACGTATACACACAGACCCTAACCACAACAGTGCCCCATGAATGACACACACACAGCTGATTAACCTCTAGCACTTTAAACCACACAAGTGTCTTAGGAATAACACAGCCTGTCACTCTCTTTGCACTTCAAGAGACTTTATTATAGGCATTAACCACATATGATGTTTTAAAGATATCTCAGACCTAAATATTACTTTTGGTCTCCAAGAATACATTTAAACATACAAAGGCCATTTATTAGCCAAGAATGCCTTACTTTACATACTGTTCCCTACTATTGGGTGGAGCTCTCACTCTCAGCCCTTAATAACCCTCGCAGCACAGAGGTAATGGCAAATCTCCAGCTGCACCAGGTGCTCAAAGAAATCTACCTTATTACTTCAATCACTCTAGACATTAAGATAAAGTATAGAAAGTTAAAAGCAGCATGGTATTTATTACAGGAATAATAATACCAGTAGAACAAAAAATAATAGAAAATAGGACTGATAGTAAAGTCTGGATATACTGTATATATATATAGTCTATAGAAAAATATTACAAAAACGTAAAGATGACAAGGATGAATGTCACAAGCGGCTTGTGATCTAGCACTCATAGTTGTTCATGAGATGTTTTCTGAAGCTCAGATTGAAATTGCTGCATGTTGCCAGCACCCTCCTCTGACGTCACTCTGTTCCCGTCTCCTGATGCCATTGTCTCTTCTTCTTCCTCCCTCCTATGTTGCTCTTCAGACGAGGCATAATTATTATAAAATCCGTTTTCCCAAACAATAAAACTTTTTTGATGTTGCTTAATACGTCTTCCTTTCTCAGGCTTTAAAATTATTTAGCTACTTCTTGTCCCAGATGCCCATGTTATAAACTAATCAACAGCCTTAGGCACCAGCATGTCTTCTATTCTTTTGTTGGAACAGTTGTTTTAAAAGTGAGGTACAACTGGGAAGAGTATATGCTTTGATATGCCCTGAATTTTGTTCATCTGTTGTTTTGTCTTGAACAAAATATAATGGAAATATAAACCAAAATGTACAGATTTTGTACCCCACAACACCTGGGGAGTCACAAAAATCATTCAATTCAAGCTAAACGTGGCACTAAGTGAAATTGTTTTACATAAATTACATGGAAATATAGGTTTGTAAGAAACGTATTAAAACTCTCTGTTTTGGATATATTCATGGGAATGTCCTTAAGATGAGAGGAAAAATATATTGCAAATTGTTTTAAAACAGTCCTTTTTAGCTACCCTAAAGACTGTAATGAATCCCTAATACTACTGGAGCGGCCAAATAGTTTATTAGACCCCTAGGATATTTCACCCAATGCTGTTAGAGCCAGGGTCACTTTGGTCATTAGGCTGCTTATCAAAGTGTCCATCAATGTACCTTTTAAACGCGATTGCTATAAATGAAACAAATCTCTTATCTAAAAAATAGGCTTTCCAGGCTAGGGTGCTATAAACCATTTGTTTTTTTGCCCATATGTGCTAGTTTATTGAAAGAAATAAAATGAATCATAAATGCATCTACAGCATGAAAGATTCTTCGCCTAAGCATACATCACACCAAGCTTGCTTATTCTGGCTCCAGTGAAAAAATTTCCATCACAAATTATATTACGTTCTAATCTAGGCAATCTGGAATTGGATAAGCAGTTTAAGAAAATAGATGAAGGAATGCTTTGATGATGAAGATTTTAATAGCTTTTTAAAGCTGTTTTGAAAAGATCAGAGATCATATTGACATTTATCTTTTTTTGCTGGTTTATTGCCTAGTGTAGAAGACACTGACACCATTAACAAAAAGATTCCAAGAGGAACTGCACAGATGTGTTAACAGCAAGTTAGACTGCTTTATTCATTTTTTCTGTGTGGGATTAAGTCTTGCTTAGGAATCCTGTTTTCCACACATACTCGTGACTTCTCTGTTCAGCTCCACGTATCATTCTTTTATTTAAAACAGGTTATGGGCTCCCTCACTAACTTCCTGTCAGCCGTAGATTTGTGAATAACTGATAATTACCATAAAGTTAACCTCTGTAGGTCTGGTGTGCTACTGCTACTATTTGCTTCTCTCCACATTCATTTTTTCCAAATTTACTGTATAAAATGTCATCCTTCCCCTCATGTATTGTCAGAGGCATATGCATGGACTTTATAAGTGTTGCAAAAAGGACACAACAGCCATACTTGAGTAGAAGTGTAAAAGTAGAGATAGCTTACTTGAAAGTGACTCAAGTAAAAGTAAACTTACTCTGTGAAAAACTACTTAAGTATACGTTTTAAAGTATCTGATATTATGCATACTTAAGAATCGCAAGTGCATGTTAAATTTAAGATCTTGCCTTGATTAATATCTAGTTAAAAAGTTCTTACAAAAAATTAATTCAGGCAACCTTCATTTTGCCGCTTAATTAAAATAAAAATAACACTAACAATATTACCATGCAAGTAGTTTGTCTGTTCCTCAAGCCCCTTAAGCATTTCTCCTTTTTACTAACTTTCTTCTCTCATCTTCTTTCCTTCATTTTGTAACTCTTCTCCTCCTTCCACCTTTCTCTTTTTTTTTTCTATATCCCTTCCACTCTTTTCTTTCTTCTCCTCTCTGTCCTTAGTTCTCATGTCCTCCTATCCTTCTCTAAAGCTGATCAGGTTTGTATTCATTTTTGTAAGTAGCTGACGTTCAGAATGGTGAGAATTTAGCGTTGCTCTTCTTGGTCTTTTTCCCCCCCAATGAGGCAAGTAGCTGAGTATTGAGCTTCACAGACAGCCTGCACACTGCTGGAGATGACTTGAGCAAGTGTATTTGATCTGTGAAAAAAACCATGTATGTATCCAGCTGTTTAGGGCTTTCTGTCATTTGAGATGATTTTGTGGCCAAGGAAAAGTCTTCCACATCTGATGAACCTTTGCTGCCTCCTGTCTTCAGTGCGGGTTCCCCAATGTGTTACTTGATGTAGTCCATTCCAAAATCAGTAGTCTAATTACAACTTATACCATATCCCAACTAAAGTCCATTTTTCTTTCTTTTAATCTCATGTTTTTACAGATATATTTTATACCAAGTGCATCTAAAGCTCATGGGTTCCTAAGTCCAGCCCTTGAGACAAACTCACCGACATACTTTCCAAACATTCCCTGCAACCACACCAGCACACATTCTTCATACCATTCACGAATTACACCAGATGTGATCAGGGACATGGAATACTTGAAACTGTGAAGGGCAGTGGGTCCAAAGCACTGGAGTTAGGAACCTATGCTATACCTAAACCCCATCCCAATCAATCCCAACTTAATTAACAGGGAACAACATTCATGTGACTGAACATCATACTGTATGTTAGGATTGTAATATTATGAAATGGTTGTAGAACCAAGAGGGTGTCACAATGACTTTACTTTCACTTATCATTACACTTTGAGGCAAAAGTCTAGACACACCTATAAATGTTCATGTTTTTGACAGAAATTGAAACCTTTTTTATTAAGATTCCATTAAATTGATTTAAAAATGCAGTTTCAACATTGCTAGTGTTTCTAATAGTTATTACTGTTTGCATTGGCTGATTTTTAATTTATATTCATATATACAGTAACTGCAAACCTCATTTTCAGCAACCATTCCGTCAGTGTCCTAATGGTAAACAACCTTAGTTTCTCCTTAATTAGTCATGTTTAAATGCTAACTGGTTATTAGAGAAACCTTTGTAATTGCATCAGCACCACTGAAACCTGTTATTCTGTTGATTTGGGCTGCATGGTACCAGCATTCCTAAAGTTCAGTTGTAGGTTCAAAAATTACCAAATAAACTTTGGCTATGTTTGTAGATCAATATAATGGTATCTTGAAAAAAAGGTATCAATTTCTATTAAATCATGGACATTTCTGAGTATGTCTGTAATTTATTTTACTAATAGTATATTATTACCAGCTGTTCCACCCAGGACAGTAATAACATGTAGGTTAAATAAATCAATAAAAGCTAGATCTGAAACTTAAGACCTCCTCATTGCAGCAGAAAGACAATCATTTTTTAGTATTATTTTGCATCAAGTGCTTCTTAGCTTATTAAGCCCTTGCAATTTTTTCTGTAAAATTAAATGTAAGATTTAGAGAAGTAGAAGTAATTTTGCAGCAAAGGGCAATTCGTAGAACAGTAATAATAATTATCTCAATAGTTCAGTAATAATATTGAAATGTTATAAAACGTGTAGAAATATTGAGGTCAATATGTGCAAAGGTCCAATGAAAACAGCAACTTTTACTGAGGTTATCTCAGTTATACTTTTTATAGATATTTATACAGTAGATAGGAAATTTTAAATGTTTTTAGCCTATACTCAAAGTTAGACTATGTCAGAATTAACTAATTAAGTTTTGCAGAAATAGCTGCTGTTTGGCAGATTTCAGACAGAATTTAATCTTTTATATATATATATATATATATAGTGACAGATAGGGGGCGCTATTGTCCCCTTGAACTCTCAGACCACACGTCAGACACCAGGTAAAAGTCCCAATAATAAATTTATTTTTATAATTAAGTGCACAAAGCACCTCCACCTCCATTATACTCAATAAATCCAGCCAGGTGGAGCCCTTCTTGCAACATAGAGGTGCCCCAAGTTCCATCAGGGCATCATGGACAGTGGAGTTTTACATCACAGCCCTGCTGGATACCATGGGGGCCTCCAGGGGACACTGCAGGGAAGAGCAGGGACTGTTACTTTCTCTATAACCTGGAAGTACATCCCAGTCATGGGAGTGGAAGAAATGATGTACTTCCGGGTTGAAGAAAAAAAGAGTTTTTATCTGACCCGGAAGTGTTACCAGTCACATGGACAGAGAGAGAGAGAAACACTTCCGGGTCAAGGACTATAAGAGACTGTGGGAGATCCCAGACGGGCAAGCTGAGTCGGGAGGCAGGGTGACAACGCGTCTGGGTGTGGAGGATTGTTTATTATTGGTTATTGATTTATTATTGTATGAGTATTGTGGAGTGGAGGATGCTTAGTGCACATTATTGTTCTAATAAATTTAATATTTGGACTTTTACCTGGTGTCTGGCGTCTGGTCTGAGGGTTCAAGGGGACGATAGCGCCCCCTATCTGTCACAACATATATGTAAGATATATTTAAAATATGGCTATCCAATGAAAAAGCCATTAACAGACATTTGGATATGAGCCCAGTATATGCAGGTGTGAAAAGAACATACACATAGTGAATAAGACTTTATGACCAACACCCTCCTAACCCTACCTCATTAATTCCCCCACCCCAATCCACCTACCCTCCTCTCCTTATTTGCTATATATTGCCTTGGATTAGTGTATGTCTAATCATTTTCCTCTGATGATGATTCCTGACAGGAGTCAGAAGCTCAGGAAGAAAAAACTATTTGAAGATACATGACTAATTTTCTCCCTCTGTGGATTTCCAACTGCAAATATGTAAACCGTATAACATACCAGCTAGGGAGCCCATAAGATGGAAGGACCGGGGAGAGCATGCAGAGCACTAGATGGCAGCCCTGCATGGTTGCAGTGGTGCCATGGAGTTCTTCGACTTGGCCCTGTTGGGTTCCGTGGGTGCCATCAGAGAGTGCTGCAGGAATTGGAGAGCCCTATTTCTTTTTGGTTTCCTTCTCACCCGGAAGTGCTTTCAGATAGATAGATAGATAGATAGATAGCTAGATAAAGTGCAATTAATTACACAATCTCATCAACAATTCTCCATGTTGTCTTGTAGATTAGAAAAAGGATGCCAGGCTAACTAACAACTAATTCATTGTTTTCTAACATTGGGTCAGTTTCTTTCCTCAGGCTAACTGCAGGGTATGCACCAGAGATTTGACGTATTTTACTGACAACTTGATTCAGTCTGGCATTAAAATCAGCTAGTTGAAACATTTTGCAGAGGCCTCATCATAGCAGCATGTTCAGTGAGAAAAAGGATTTGACTTGGATTGAACCTGTATGAGTCCAAAATAACCCACAATTAAAATTGACATGACTGTGTGAATTTTCTGAATTTTACTTTGGAGAGTGTCCAGGCCCAGTTTTCTTTTTCTTCTGTACAATATTAATTCTGCATATATTTTAGATAATTCCCATGCTTTCTGTAGACCAATAAGAAAAAAAAATGGAGATAAAGCATTACTTACAAATACTATTTTCGAACATACTAACAAATTACCGTGTTTCCCCGATTATAGGGCATCCCCAACAATTAGGGCACCCCCCATTTTTTAAAAATTGGTCAGAATAAGGCACCCCCCGCAAATAAGGCCCACTAAGGCCCCCCACCGATACCTTTGCTTGCGGCTGGTATTCGGCTCTCTTCGGCTGGTATGGTGGGGGAGCTGCGTGTGATGCCTCCGGCTGCAGTGCTCTAGTGATGTGTCGTTCGCGAACGAGCCGGCTCTAAGAGCCGATGCTTTGAAGCGAACGAGAGGAGCCGATGCCCATCGAGAAGAGCCGAAGCTTCAGCCGCTCCTGCTCAGCTCTGCTGAAAATCCATTCGGCAGGGGCAGGACTATATTTATATGGGCACACAGAACATTGGCTCATAATGCCGGCTCGTTCACGAATGACACATCGGAATAGGATCGTACCATTATGTGAAGGAAGGAAGGGGGACAGACGCTCCGAAGACAGCGATTGTTGGTACAGGCCAGGTACACAGAGCAACACTGTCGCTCTGTGTACCTGTTGCTGCGACAGACGAGGAGCCAGATTTAAATGCAAGCGCATCGTGAAGAAAAAAAGAAGAGTGAAGAAATGAGTGAAAGCCGAAAAAGAAGCAGCATCTGTCTGCATTTCAGTGATACTGGGAACTGCAAAGCTAAGTGCAGAATTTGTAATATGAAAATATCCATTAGAGCAGTGTCAACAACAAACCTGCACAGACATATAAGAACCTCCCACCCATCCGTGCAACTGGAGGAGAGCGTGCCCTCTCTCCTGCCATCCACTGACCCTGGAAAAGAGCTTACCGGTAGTACTCCTGCTGCAGTGCTGGTAGGAAGACTTTGCATTGTCGCTACATCACTCCCCTCAGAAAGAGTCTTCTCAAAAACAGGACAAATAATCACGGAGAAGAGAAATTACATCAGCCCATCTAAGCTGAGGCATCTGGCATTTCTGAATGCCAACCTGGCCTAAAAACTTTTATTCAAAGAGTCATAGTGTTGTATTGTTGCCGTTATTACTGTACCATATACAGGTAATAAATTTCCTTTTTTTCAACAAATGTGTATTGTAGTCTTCTTCATGGATAAATAAGCCACCCCCTGAAAATAAGACCTGGGCATATTTTGGCATTTCAAAAAATATAAGACAGTGTCTTATCATCGGGGAAACAGGGTATCTGTTTAGCAGTATTCTCTGATTTAATTATAGCAGTTTGTTAGCTAACAAGATAATACAGGTCCAATCCTGTTAAAGAGAATACAGAAGTAACTGAATTTTCAGAATAACTAATACTTTTTTGGGCCCGGACTACCATTCATACAACATCATGTTAAAACAATTTCATTTTAACAAAATGTAAATTTCAGTAACAAACATTTTTTTCAACCAAAAACGGCCACTAAAGATAATAATACGATGCAAAAAATACTTAATGCCGGACCTACACTTTCTGTGCCGAATCTAGGGAATCCTCAAAGAAAGAGACAGTCTGTTGTAAAATTTCTGGTCTTGTGCAGTCTTGGCGAGAGTGTCGCCACAACATTATACAGGTATAGCCAAATTCAGAATCAGTAGTCCACCTAGTCTCCGAATGGGTAGTTATGTTGTGTGCAGATACTGTACTGTTCGAGTCTCATAGTGCTTCTCAAACTTTGAGATGAACAAAAAAAGGGAGAAACTGCATTCGTTTATGCTTAAAGAAAAATTAACAATCCTAGAAAAAGTTAATTCCAGAATAAAGAAAAATTACATGGCAAAATCATTCAGAATCACACCTTCATCTTCATCTAACGTCTCATTTTCATTCTGTATTTTCAAGCCTGCATTTATATTTAAAAAAGTTACATCTAGCATCTTGTTTTCATTCTGTGTTCATATCTGTATTTCTATTTAAAAGAAGTTACAGCTAACATCACATTTTCATTCTGTATTTTCATATCTGTATTTCTATTAAAACAAAAAGTTAGCTCATCTAACGTCTCATTTTCAAATAAAATATGTTTTGCCATTTAAGAAGTGCTGTTTTTTTTTTATTCAGCTATCGTCATGCTTGGGTCACAGAGTTGCATGCGAGACAGGAAGGTGAGTCCTACTTTTCAAGGAAAATACAGGTACTGTATAGAGAAGGCAGGTATAGTCTCAAGGATTTATGCAAAATAGGATCCTTTACACTAACAATACACAGCTATATATACACACCTGTAAAGCCAAATTACCAATTCCTAAATGCAGAGACATGTTTGTCGGAAATTAAAAAATGGATTGGTGTAAACTTTCTGCTCTCAAATGCTGAAAAAACAAGAGTTATTGGTTGTTAGACCAGCCAAATATGGACACTTGTGTAAGAACATGAGTGTTAATATAGAAGGCTGTAGTATTTCTGAAAGTTCAACCATCAGAAATCTTGCAGTGATTTTTGATGCTCATCTCACATTCCAGTCAAGGCTATTACCAAGAAAGCCCTACTCATTTGAGAAATGTTGTAAAAATCCAATTTATTCTGTCTTTGCATGATGGAAAAGCTTTAATATATATTTATGTTTCTTTTTGACTTGATTATTGTAATGCCCTTTTCTCCAGTCCTCCTCGTTGTGCTGCTAGGAGTCTTGTTCAGAATGCTGCAGCTAGAATCTTGATAAAAACAAAAACATTTGAACACATAACACCCATTCTAGCTTCTCTTCACTGGTTACCACTACAAGCTAGAGCTGATTTTAAAGCTCTTCTTTTAATATAAAATGCCTTGCCAGGACCTGCAGCACCATACTTAGCTGAGCTAATTACCCCATACACTCTGGTACATCCTATTCACTCTCTCAGTGCTGATCTTTTGATCATTCCTCCAATTAAGAAAAAAACAGGTGCTTACAACACATGTGCTTAGACAAACATTTGTCTGTCGTGCACCTTATCCTTGGAATGGCCTTCCATCATGCGTAAGAGAAGCACACTCAGTTGATATTTTTTAAATTAAGACTAAAAACCTTCCCTTCACTTGAACTTGCCCTGGAATTCTGTCACATCTTTAAAACATTCCTTTAAATGCTTAAATTATTATTATTTTTTATTACTTGACATGCCATAACTTTGTGTTTTTAATGTCATTTTATTTAAATTGTATTATTTATTAATCCTACAACATTGATATTGTTGTTTTACTTTATTTCTATTATTATTTGCTTACTTTATACCCTGTATCATCCATTTCCTTATTTGCAGTTTTTTTTTCTATTTTTCTTATTTGAACAGTTTTTTTTTAAACAAAGTTGATTGACTGACTGATTAATTAAACTATAACTTCATTAAGTCCAGAAATGGCACAGAGTAGGTGTCTTAATTCTCTCCATGCTATACTACATTTGTGCAACTAGCAGAAAAAGAAATCACTCTAGCTTGAGTTTTGTAATATACTTGTCAGTTCAGTTTGCAAATGGAACTGTTGAAAATGAGATAACACAATAGAAAAAACTGGTCGTCCCTGTCATATTTATAAACAGTACAGTAGAAGTGAGATGTGGTAATACTTTTCTTATAAAGCAAATAAGAAAGATGAACCTGAAGATATTACTGAGCCTGTTTGTGATGTTACAAGGCTTGTCTCGCCAAACACATTGAATCCAGCCAGGCATTTATCTCTTACCCGTCCAATATCATCAGATGTTCAGAACGCAACAGGTGTGAAATGATATTTACAGTAAACATAAAGTTCACATTAATGTAACTTGATGGTTTATGAAGTGCAGCAGTTTTTACACAGCACAAATTCGTAAAGGCTGCTTTCCCAAGGCTTATTTGAGGAACTGACACAAACACAAACTACTTCCAACCTAATCAAGATGTTTCTGTGAAGTGTGATGCTAAATAACACAAAAAACAGCATTATCCCCCAGTGCAGTCTATGCATTAACTGCAATGTAATGAATTATTATTTCAGAAATCATTTATATTAACTCCCTATTTAATGCACTGGTTTAATGAAATCTTTGGCAAAAATTAAAAAAATAATAATTTTCACCGTTGCGATTCTCATGTTTGACATGTAATTAGTCATTTTTTCCTCTTGCACAGATAATCTCGGTCAGAAACAGAACACTAAAAGCTGCTGGCCAATCTACTACTAAAGATGCCTTTACAGTTCAAAGAAACTATGATTTCTATAGTTCAAAAGAAGCAGTAAGACTTAACTGGTGCCACACATGTGTGTCAGAGGAAGACCTTCCTGGCATAACACAGGTACACAATACTCCACTGGGGCAAAATGGGGTGCTATGGCTGACAGTCTTGTCTTTTCTTTCCTTTGCAGCAAAGAGAAGACACCCTTTGAGGGAAATTAACCCCACCCCTCCCAGACAAAGGGATATAACAGTCCAACGCCTCCTGATATCGGCATCTCATTTGTACCCGAACCTAATAAAAGACAGAGCTCCCTGTGATTGAAGAAATCTACAAAGCCAAGAAGGCTGTGCTATTGTTATTTCTGTTTTGTACCTGTGGTCAATGATCGCAATCTTATTGAGGGTAGGCTGTCAGGGAAATTGCATTTGCTTTATGCAATAAACGCTGAAGCAGCCTTAGGAAGGGGTTAGTCAATTGATTGGTGTAGTTGTTTGAAAAAGAGAGTAAGTATTGTCATGGAAGAAACTTTCCTCTATCTTCAAATAAGGCAGCCATGGAGCCCAAATAAGAATGCAGAAATACCTCAGACTATGGAGTGTGCAATCAATTAAACAACTCATCTGCTTTTATACTTTCGTATTACCATTAGCTAATCTAATACATCACATCATCCTTAATATGCAGAGCTTTATCAACTTATCCAATAAAATAAAGCTACAAGTAATTTCTGACTTATGTTGACTCTGAACACTGCTTTGGTAAGAGTGGTGTTTTACAGATTCTCCTATTGATCTTAGCATCACTTCATAGGAGGTGTGTATGGGCTTTCCCTTCAGTTTATCCCCGCTTTCTGGAGGGATGTTTGTTACTCATTTACCTCATTCTAACCTTGGAAAAATATGCTGATATCTTCTTTAAGATAAGGCAGAGACCTCTTACGCTTTCAGCCTTAAGTTAAATTTAGTTAACACTAATTCATTTTTAATCATTCGTGTTTAGTAATTCATTGAATGTGTATGATATCATGCAAGACTTATTGGTTTTGTATCTCCACTTGAAGGCAAAATTCTAAATTGGCTTATTCACAAAATCCAATGAGAACTTCTCATTTGGTCTTGAAACAGGCACACAGCAAGCCGGTTCAATAGGTACAATACCTTTTAAGATACCAAGCACTACATTATGGGGATAGCCTGTTGTCACTTCGAAATGAGAAAGGCGTTTAGATGAAAAACACACACTCGCTTCACACCAAAGTAACAAAAATAATTTTAAAATGAAGACTTAAAATGATGTTCATGAACTTCCTCTGCGAAATGATGAATGCACAATACAAAATACTTTACCTTTGGATTTTGGGTTTTTGTTTTGTGAAAAATCTGCAGTTGAAATCTTTAGAAAAACAAAACTAGCCATTCACTGGATGTGCTTCTATGCTATCAGCACTCTTCACAGTGTAGGATTTTCGATTGAATAATCATCAATAAAATGGCCTCCCACGTGGATGCCATAATAATGTGGGATTGAAACATAAATTTTAACCTGGTTAGTTAAATACAAATTTTGCCTTCTGCAATACATATATTTAATCAGATAATTCAGCAAGGATCCATCTGTATTTGCCTTACCTTTCTCTGTTGTAGGCCTTTAAACTTCTATCAAGGTAAATGAGGCACACTTGTTTTAAGAAGCACAATAAAACAATTTATTGATAAACGTAAAGATTATAGATGTTCGATAAATGCATATATATATATATATATATATATATATATATATATATATATATATATATATATATATATATATATTGACATATAAGGCTGGATGCAGACAGACTAAACAAACATATAACATATATGCTAGATGTTTACTGATATTTAGAGTTGTACTTTATCGTGGCATAGACAGTTTTACAATACCATGTATTTACGGATGATGTCCAAAGTTGTGTGGAGTTGCTTTGCTGCTCTAGTTCAAGTGGAAGATTTTTCATGTGTCGGAGTGCATTCTTTCTCTTTGCTACATGATACATGTCAGAGCTGTGCTGCTGCTTCCTCAGCTTGCCTTCTGTTGTCTTTTGCCACTTCATAGGGAAAAGGCATTACTCATTATAGCCCAAGAATTTAGATGCTGAGGTTTCATTTTTGAATATCATGGTTTATCAGCTTCTTCAGACTATTGGCACAGAGCTTTAGCTTGACAGACTGGCTCTCAGCTTCTGGTCCACAAAAATAAGAGTTTATCAAATTTGTCTCTCCAAGGAAGAGCAGCTCATAGGTACCAGAGACCAGGTTTCGGAAGATCATTTGCATATTTCCCCATCTTGAGAGAATCCCAGAGAGGATGCTGGCATCCCTGTTAAAGGTGCTTTCTTAACAGGCCTGATGTGCCACTAGAACCTAGCGAAATGGGCAATGTCCACTTTGTCCTACAACAGTGCCTTTCACATACTCACCAGTATGAAGAAAAACACTACAATCTCTCTAAAACAAATTAGTTGCTAAAGGGCATGAGTCAATTTTTTCAAAGCCAAAAGTCTTTACATTGTTTTTACAAATTTATGCTAATGAAATGGAAGGCAGTGCTGAATTAGAGCACAATATCAAATGAACACTACAGAGTTCTATATGAAGTGATATTGAGACTTTCAGCTTCACTTTATTTAAGAAATCATTCTCTTTATACTTTAAATCATCATTTTAAGACTTAAAGAAATGACCATTAGGCCTACCACTCTGAATTGAGCTTTTCTCTTGTAACACTTTACTCCTAATTACCTGGTCAAGAATATCTTCCTTGGTCAATAACTGCTTTAAACATTGCAATGAAGGAGTATATTGAAATGTTCCATTCTGATTGCCATTCAAATTACATTTGATTAGTTTAACTACACTAAAAACGACTTACAAAATTCATTTGTTTTGAAAACAGTTGAAAGTAGTTCACTATTTCCAAAAGAGTGAAGAGCTTGTTTGTTACAGTCTAATCAATTTGGAGATTATGATTCCTAAAAAAACATATGAAATAGTGATCTGCATAACTGAAACAGAAATAGATTTCGACAAAATATGTAGCTTTTGTACCAAATTCATCACTTGTGAATGCAGGTACCATTGTAAAGGAGAGAGTAGTTCAACAGTAGTCATGCTAATTTTTGTTCACTTACTTTTCACGGTTTGTCAACAGCATTTACATCAGTCTTTATCTGTGTATCTGAATCAGCTGCCTCAGACCATATTGGCCTAATCTTTCAGAACTGTCTGAAAATGTTTTACATCTTACATATTGTATGTGGTGTTTTCTATTCTTGTGAGAGTGAAAGCACCATAAATGTTTGTTTGAAAATTAGAACCAAGAAACACAACTAACTCTCTGTCCATTTTTAAGATGCTCCCCAATATGAGCCAAATATCTTTGTTAAAGGAAATCTTAGCACAGCCAAACAACTGACAACTAATTGAGATTTCTGCAGTGGTACTTTGTGGACTCAGTATATACAGTATGACTTATATGGCTAATCTATGTTCAGAAGAACCTGGTTAATGCTTGTTTCAACTATAATAACCCCAACTCCTACAATGTTGTAATTATTTGTACCTGCTTGGTCCTGATTTTCCAAAGTCATTACATGGCCACATCAAGATCAACGAAAACAAAGCACGAAATAATAAGTTAAACCACTAGTATTTATTAACACAAAAATCATAACTAATTAACATATTAGCACATACACTCTCTAGGACAGTGAAGAATTATAATGTGTGAGTTCTAACTTCATTCCATCCATGTCATATTCATGGCAGTTTAAGAAGAATCCAACTCTTTGAGCAAACAGCAATTAAAATGTTAGTTAGGCACCACTGATATTATATTGTCCAGCAACTAACCACCATAAAATCACTACAGTGTCAGGGTTAAAAAAAACATTTTAGTTTTTTGCTAAATTCTATTGCACGTTTTCATGTTCTGGTTAGCTTAGTTTGAAAAACTAATATAACCACTAAACAGCAAGCATTATCACCAGCAGACATTAGAATAATTATGACACATACAATTAAAATAATGTTATAAAAATGCACATTCACAGTTGGATTATTTTTTGCAATTTTTAAATGCTGACCATAAGCTGATAGGCCACAGTTAGAGGTGATTATTCACAGAAAATGCAAAAACATGACTGAACATACTCCTCTTAGTGTTCATGTATCATATATTAAAGTAAAGGTCAGGTGTTTCTCTTATAGAATTATTGTATCTGATGAGTCATTTATGTTTAGTGCATAAATTACATCAGAATAATTTGGAGTGTTATTCTTACTGAAGTGAGGGTTAGATTCACCTATTATAAGCATAATACAAATTTACAGAGAATTTTAGGAGCAACTAACAAATGTACATCTTTACTGTTTTAAAGTAGTAAAAAAGGATTCTTTTACTCTGATTTTGTAGGATTCAAATAAGTAAACATAGCATAATTAAGCTTTGTGGAAACATATTTTATAAATAAAGCACAGGCATTATACTTTTAGAATATATAAATATGTTTGTTGACTATTTACAAAATGAAACCCGAGAATCAATAATATTTTTAATTTTCCTTTTCAAAGGAATAGCCCGAGTAAAGACAGACATGAACAATGTGTCTAAAGCCCTATTTGGATGGGATTAGTTTTACACCATTAGGTAGGATAAAGTAAACATTATTGGAGGATCCCCGTAATTTTAGTCCTGTCTGAATCACTTATGTCTGTGACTTTTTATAAAATGGACTATGCGTTCACATCTCAATAAAGATATACAGTGGAACCTCGGTTCACGGACGTCTTGGAACACGTACAGATCGGTTTATGACCAAAAAGTTTGCCAAACTTTTGCATCTGTTCACGACCACACACTTGGTATATGAACATGCCAGTTTCCCTTTCAGTTTGTATGTGTTCAGTCTCTCCCTGTGCATTTCCTGTGCAGCGAGCAAGAGAGGGAGCGAGAAAGCGCGACACACACACAAGTGCACGAGTGACACACACAAACACACAGGCGCGCGAAAGAGACACACATACACATACAGGTGTGAGAGACACACACATATACACAGGCGTGCGAGAGAGAGAGAGCGAGTGAGCGAGAGAGAGGGCTGGACGTATAAGGCAGTGAAGGCAGTTAAAGAATGCACTGGGCTTGTTTTTGTTTTCACTTCTGTTTACAGTGATCGGTTAGTATTGTGCATTGTTTCAGTGTTACTTTTCTTGGTGGTTTGTTAAATTACGGATTTTTCAAATGTTCATTTTTTTCCCTGTGCTTAAAACTCATTAAAAAAAGTGTTTTTAGAGAGCGGTTCGTAGCGCTATATAACGCGAACTCTTGCAGTGTTAGTTTTCTTTGTTGTTCAAGGTTTTCTCAGTGTTATTCAATGTTTATATATTTAGTTGACTATTACGCTGTGCATTCTATGGTTTAATTAACTATATTTGTGCTTAAAAACTTAAAAAACTTAAAATCTACAAAAAATATATTTACATACAGTTCGTACGGTCTGGAACAGATTCATTGTATTTACATACAATCCTATGGGGGAAATTACTTCGGTTCACAACCAAATTGGGTTACAACCAGAGATTTGGAATGAATTATGGTCGTGAACCGAGGTTCCACTGTATTACCTTCTACAAACATTTTGTAAAAAAGAACCTCAGTAAAAACTTGGACTATACGTTCACTTCTCAATAAAGATTTTTTACCTTCCACCAACTGTAAAAAGAACTTCAGTTAAAACCTGGACTCTGCGTTCACGTCTCAATAGAGATTTTTTACCTTCTATAAACTGTTTGTAAAAAAGAACCTCAGTAAAAACTTGGACTATACTTTCACGTCTAAATAAACATTTTTTACCTTCCACAAACAATAAAAAAGAACTTCAGTAAAAACTTGGACTATACTTTCACATCTCAATAAAGATTTTTTACCTTCTATAAACTGTAAAAAAGAATTTCAGTAAAAACTTGGACTATGCGTTCATATCTCAGTAGAGATTTTTTACCTTCTATAAACTGTTTGTAAAAAAGAACTTCAGTAAAAACTTGGACTATGTGTTCACATCTCAATAGAGATTTTTTACCTTCTACAAACTGTTTGTAAAAAAGAACTTCAGTTAAAAACCTGTCCTGTGCCACCCAACATGTCAGTAAAATGTCATAATTTCCTGTGAAAACAGCATTTACTCTGGGATTTTAGAGGTTTAGAAAGAGGAGTAACAGTTATGCAGCTAAAACACATATGGCTGATAGTGCAAATTAATGCCATTGCATAACAACAGAAGGCAAGCCTATCTCCGTACTTTTTCCAAACATATTTTATCCCATGAGAATCCATAATAAAATTATAAACTTTGTGTGATAATTAGTGTCTTTACAGACATAATCTATGTTCTGAAAGCTTATCCTGTCTGAACAGTTCTTCAGGAAAAGGAAAAACTCACAATAGACCTAAAAAACATTCTGAACCCATGTCTTACCTGCATACAGTACCACTAAGACAATTTTGAACCAGGTGTTTTTGGTATGCCTAAAGATAAGGGAAACCAACAAAAAAGTTATTTATTCTAGCAGCTTCTTACCTACTTTTGAACTTTTGCTAACATAGGTTACCATGGAGAAGGAGTCTAAACCTGCCAGTTTAGTGTGCTTACAGATGTGTACCCTATGCTTATAATAAAAAAAGAACATTGTTTTCATTATAGTTGTATCATCTCTGCTTTGTAGCCATATGCGTAAAATGTCCTTTGGCATATATAATCAAATGAGGCCTTCTAGTGACAATGACTTAGTAAAAAGTCCAGTAGTTTTCAGCTTCAGTGCATGGTTGATTTAACCCAGAATACCATTGTAAGGGCTCCTTATAAATCTGATACACTGGTGATTAGAGATAGCTGAATGGAGAACGACCTGCCTGTCACTTTGTTAGGAAAAAAGGAGGCAAAACTGCAAAAGCTCATGATGCAAGTACCTTATGAAGCAATCACTGTGTCATATTGAGGCCAGCCTACATTCATTAGAAAGTCAAACTTCCAGTCTTTATTTACTGACTGATGTTTAAAACATAGTTATACTGTGGATCCCCATATCCAAGTCGGCTGTGCACCGACTGTTTTGCCAGGCTCTGAAGATAATGAAGAATTGTAGAAAAGCATGGAATAACATTTTTAAGTTCACATTCAATTACAACAGTGGATAAACTAAAGATTGTATGCATTCATAGAAATGTCAATTTTATAATAGTGTGTTGACAAGTGAAAACAAATTGGGCTCAGTTGAGTTATTTAATAATGCTCCATAACACTCACAGACAAATACAAGCTAAGAAATGACTACATTATTAAACATTACTAACTAAATATATACTGCAAGAAAAACAGCTTTATTTTCCCAACTAATAATTAATACCAATGTATAATATGAAAGTAAGCTATACATCAGCTGTGAGTTGTATCTTCAAGAGGAAATCTTATCGTAAAAGCTTTCAATGTCAGCTCTTTCATGGTTTGTAGATTGCGTAATTGCTGCGCATGCACTCTTTTCTTGCAATACTAGATGAATTAGAATATACTAGATTATCCAATGGAGAATTGGATATACACAATGCAATTTAGTTTATTTGAGTTGATTGACTTTAGTTAATTTAATATTTGGTATAGGATAATATATAAGATAGGATTTCTAGAAAATATAAAGCATTCGGTACTTTTCAAGTCGATGTTATTTCTTCACAAACAAGGTATATATGAATTTGCCATGAGAAATGATGTTTTAAATTAAACGTTTTCTGTAAATTTTGAAAAATACATAGCCAGTCCAGGCATTTTACATTGCACCCTACTTTTTTATAGAAAGGTTTATCTTTAGAACACAATTTTGCATGAAAGATAAAAAAGAAGAAATCACTTAAACTTAAAAATATCAAACTTATCCTTTAAGGAATCAGAAAATGTATTTAGTACCAAACTGATTTGTTTTCTTAGCATGTACAAGTGAGTGGAGAGAGAGTTATGTTTTGGGGGGTAAGGGAAATCAGAATGCCAAGTTGATGGGCCAAAATTGTAACAATGACTGAAGGATCTTTTTTATTTTATGCAGCACCCCTCATTTAACAACTGGTGATATCCTTTTATATACTTAAATTCATTTATCTAAAACAAATCTGCAGAAATTAGCAAATCTGGGCTGGAAACATCTGAATTGTAGTTAAGGTCAAGAGTTGGTTATCAAGAGGACAACATTTTTTCTGTCTCGGCCTTGGTCCTGCCTCATACTAGGTGTTGATTCAGTCTCAATAGGTGATGGTTTTGGACTTATCAAAGGTGGTCTTCACTGCTGTACTGTTTTATATTTCTCTTCTCCTTTTTGTAATTTTAAGATTAGCATTTTTGAGTGTGCAGGCCATAGACTTACTTTAGAGTTTCAGGGTCTGAACCTACTTTATGTTTCAAGGCCTATTAGAGTTAGAATTTTAAGGACTAATTTTTGAAAGTAAACCCTTTTTTGAGATTTGTAGGCTCAGATTTCACAGCACCAGGTAGTCTAGCTTGCCAACTTGCTTGCCTCAAAGTACCTCAAAACATCTCACCACTGATCTCCTTTTATCTCTTTATACTTTCTAAATTTGGTCATTGATATTTTACCTGAACTTTCCTTCCAACTATACATTTACGAGGGGCCTTTGGCAGTGACATGTCCTGAAACCTTTTTCCGGAATCCTGAAATCACTTCTGCAGTTGAATAGACCCTATTTGTGCTAGGGGAGCACCAGGCAAAGAGCTGCCTCTAGCAAGCCCTGGTGTTCCTGCTCACTGGAGTCTTTCATTGCCTAAAAGTAGTTAAATACCCAAGTAGTCCCATCGCATTCTGTCATCTCGAAGGAGCATTTCCCCTAGTCAAAGACTGTGTGCTGTCCCATATCAAACATATTTTATCCTCCTCCTTCTTCTTCCTCAGAGAAACTTGAATATTTAAGTGTGGTTTTAACAATAAAAAATGGCCAGCACGCTAATTAATGTACAACTTTAACTACCAGAGAGCATCTGGGGGTTGAAAAGACATAAGCTTTAAATGACTATACAGCAAGTGTTTGTTGTCACGTAATGTACACTTTATGGCTAAATGTTTGTGGAAACCTGACCATCACACTTATATGAGCTTGTTGGACATCCCATTCCAAAACCATGGGCAAAAATGTCCAAATGACCCTCCCTTTCTGTCTATAACAGCCTTTACTCTTCTGGGAAGCCTTTTTACAAAATCTTGGTATGTGTCTGTGGAAATTTTGTGCCCATTCAGCCAAAACAGGATTTGTGAAGTTCGGTGTTGTCCTTGTTCGACCCTGCTCGCAATCAGCATTCCAACTCCCACCAAGGGTGTTGAATAGGGTTGAGGCCAGTGCTATGCGCAGGCCAATACCGTTCCTCTATTTCTTTATGGATCTGGTTTTGTATATAGGAGAACTCATGCTGGAACAGAAAAGGGCTTTCCCCAAACTGTTACCGCAAAGTTGGAAGTACACAACTGTACAAAGGTCTTTGTATGCTGTAGCTTTAACAGTACTCTTCACTGGAAACAAAGGGCCTAGCCCAAACCCTGATAAACAGCCCCAGATCCATTCTCCACCAAACTATACAGTAGGCACTATGCAGTCCAGAAGGTAGTGTTCTCCTGGCAACCTAGATCCATCTAACAGACTTCAGATAGTGAAGCATGATTCATCAGTCCAGTGTGGAATGGTGGCATTCTTTACACCACTTTAGATAACTGTTAGACTTGTGTGCAGCTCCTTGGACATGGAAACCCATAAATCTCTTGTCTCATAGTTATTGTGCTGTTATTTCTTCCAGAGCCAGTCTGGGACTCCATTGTGAGTGATGTAACAGAGGATAGGAGAATTTTACACGCTATGTGCTTCAGGACTCAGCAAACCCATTCTGTGATTTCGCGTGGTCTTAAACCGCCTAGTGTCTTCTTGTTATGCTCACTATTGTCATGGTGTAAGAATTAATTATTTGAAGGTTTAATGTCCAGCACCCAGTTTTTTTTCCTTCTACATCGCCTTTCTGTTCCTGGTTTACACACCTCATTGCATCATTATTCATTAGCACCTTTTTGTTATCTTTACTTAATCAGGCACTGTTCTGTATACTACAAAGTAATCAAGTTTTTAATTGAAACGTGTGCTGTTATTTAATATGTTAACCTTCTTCAATGAAAATAACAAATCACCCTCTAACACTTATTTTTTTGGAAGAAGGTTTGGAAATCAGATATTCTCTTTTCTACTGTCAACCTAATGCACAAGACAAAAAAACTAATATTAAAATTAAATTTGCTTTAAAAAATCTAGGGTGCTAAAAGTATAATTGAAAAATAACTATTTGATAATTGTCATTTTTGAGCCTAATGCAGCTGATATAAGGATAGTTCTTTCAGGCTGAGATTTAAATTGATTAAAGCAAGCCTGACCTGTTGGCCGTGAGTGATAAGAGCAGGTGCAATGTGCACAGATGGGAAAAAAGATACCATTTGGGCCTTGGAAGAGCACAATCCATGTATAACATAGCTCTGATAGTAGTTACCCATACCTGGCAAGTTTCATAAAAGGCTCACTGAATATGCAAAATGTGTATTTATAATGGTAACGGAGCTTCTAGAAGAAAGAAGCTGCTTGCAAGAAGAATGGTCCCTGCACTTTGTTGAGCTACACATACAGTCATCAGCATTCCCCACAGAAGAACTGGACAATGATTGTACTGCTCCAAAGGCTGCTTTTTGGCCTGGATATGTATGTGTGTATATGGTTATACTACATTGTATATTGGAAGTCAAAGATGCATTTTAAAGCAAGTTATATACAATATATATACTGGGGGCTCTGCCCCCTGCTCGCTTCGTTCGTCCACCCCTGGGTTTGGTTAACTTGATATACAATTTAAAGAGTTTGTTATTTTCATGGGAATTGTTACATACTCTTTTGATTCTATGTTGTATCGCTTCTCTGTGATCATAAATATATACCTGACCGAATTGTGGTTTCTTCGAAATTAAACTTGTCTTATCTTTAATTGTTGCGGGACCGCAGATTCTCATATCTCGTATGGTCCATTATTTTGTAAATCTACATTTTGTACGTAGAATGATGCAAACATGAAAAGATTATTGTAGACTCGGATATTTTGCCTGCAGTGTTTGTGGATTTCACTATAACCAAACAACAAATCTTTTAATTCTCGTGGATACGCCTCTTCACTGGGAGACAACACTACTTTTCCCTGATGGCAACACAAATTAGATGATCTACAAGTCTCAGAGTTAAACTTTAAAGCCTTACGATATCTACATACATCTGACATATCACCTATGTCCATATATTCACTATAACCAAAAAACAAATCTTTTAATTCTCGTGGATATGCCTCTTCACTGGGAGACAACACTACTTTTCCCTGATGGCAACACAAATTAGACGATCTACAAATCTCAGAGTTAAACTTTAAAGCCTTACGATATCTACATACTTCTGACATATCACCTATCTCCATATATTAAATCTCTTTTTGCTGTTCCGTTATTTAATCGAGTAATAATTTCTATTTGTTTGTGTAAATGCAATCTTTATTTTCTTTTTTTTGATACTTTCCAATTTTACTACTTTCATATTGTTTAACTTGCTCTGCATTTGTATTGCGCCGTTTGTTTTGAGCCTTTCTAATTCCACTGCTTTCATAATCTCTAACCTGCTCTGCATGTGTATCACGCCAACGTTTTTGAACGTCTTTATGAAGTCTTTTATTTCTGACCCCGATTGGACCTATGAGGTTTTCAATTCCAGAGCTTTTGGGTCTCTTTTCAATGTGCTGCTGTTTCTTCTTCGCTTAGTCGTTGATGCGCCTTCTAGAACGTATACAATTTTTAAAAGCTGAGAGCACATGAAGTGTGTCTGCCAAAAAAGATTCAAAGAACTGAGAGGTTAGATGTCTGTGATCTTGTTTTAAATTGGTTGTTCTCGCGGGACGTCAAAGTGTCTTTCCGAGAAGGTCACGTCTCGACCCAAGTTTTTTCTATA
>JANRMT010062799.1:20750993-20795958 GCA_026402145.1 Polypterus bichir lapradei
TATATATATATATATATATCGTTTTGTACCATATTTCTCTCATGATTATTTCTGCTGTAGTTACTGAAGGGGTATATATAAAGGTTCAGGTATGTCCTACGTTCCAATAAAGAACACAATCCCTGGAGACAGGTGTCAAAGACTTTTGCACAATACTGTAAATACAGTAATTTCAAATTGTAATAATACATTAATTTAGAGACTTTCAAACTCATTAAACCCCTAACCCTAACCCTAATCTTGTAAATTTAATGAAGTTTCCTTTTTACAATTGTCTGTAAACATGTATTTAAAATCAAAAATATATTTTTAAAATAGGGAACATAAGGCATTCCCAATTTACGGGCCAAATGCACAAGATGCACAACAGCTCTAGAAGAGTCATCTGAGTAGACACACCATATGGCAGTTTTTAATTTGAAAAAATATATATTATTCTCCAATGAATACATAATTTTAAAAGATGTACCTAGTAAAAGGGGTGTACATTTAAACTGATATTTGTTGCTATACACTATTTTTTGTCTATAAAGGCAGTAAGAAGAATGCTTTCTGTGATTATTTCTTTCTGGAAAAAAGCTGATCTTGTGATCCTAATGAACGCTTTGAGCATCAGATAGGCACTGCGTAAACAAAATGTTAGAAATCAGAAATGATAAGTGTATTAAATAAAATTCATACATGAATAAAAATAGGAAGAAACTCAAAGTTACAAACAGAAAAGTAATAAGCTGTGTTACACTAGCTAGAAAACAGGATAGCTTGTCCATTTCCCTTGATTTTTGTAATAATACAACAATTTTTCAAGAGACCATCTTTTTTTTCCAAAAGAATGAGAGGGGATTTAAACCCCCACTAATGATCACTAATGCAAACCCCTCCTTTGCGGCAGGAAAATGTGGAACCTATGCCAAAGGCAACTAGATGAGGAGAGTAATGGGCCATTAAACAAAAATAGTGAAGTGGCAACTGCCCATATTAAGCATTTTTCTCATATATGTACTTTTTGTCTCAGGGCTACTAGCAATGACTTATAACGTGAGAATTAATCTTCTGTGTGGAATCATATTAAAGGCTTTGAGAAAGTATAAACAAATCATGCTGTATACTTTGCTTTTGCCTACTGTTTGAGTTTCCTGTTCAAAAATTTCAATGGATTGCTACATTTTCCTCCATAAATCTATCCTGATATCACAAAGTTGTAAACTGGGTTTATCCAAAGGCAGATTATTTGATAAACCTGGAGATATATAAAATCCGATATTCTGGATATGAGAGGGGACCCAAAAATTCCTGGAATCGGTTAGTAGCATGGGAGAAGGATGTAGTTCTCGATTATTCTAAGTTTCACATGCCAACAGCCTGGTTAATCAGTTTGCCAAGTGCCATCGAGCTAAGTTGATTGAGTGCGCATTTCTAACATTAATTCTACAATCACGCAAGTGACTTGGGCATTTTTTTTTTTTTTCTTGAATCTACCATTGAAGATTTTTTCGAGACAGTCATAATCGTGTTTTCAGCATTGACAGACTTGTTCCTTGTGGGCAGACTGTTATCAATGACATTAAATTGAACTACTTCAGCGTCTACAGGAAAGTATCAGGAAAAACATACAGAGAAGTGACGTACCCAAAACTGGATTTTGCACCATGACAGCACACCTGCACACACCCCTTTGTCAGTCAAAGTTTTTAACCGAAAACAATGTGATTCACATCCCCCCAGATCTTGCTAACTGTGAATAGTTTTTGTTCCCAAATTTAAAATTGAGACTGAAGGGAAGACGATTTTCTACCTAAAAACTTCAGTAGGCTTTAGACATTGTAAAAGATGAATACAGGAAATTTTTCCGGAAATGGAAGAAGCACAGAGACAAGTCGATTGCATCTCATGGAGACTATTTTGAAGGTGAATAACAGTGAATTACTGTAAGCTTTAAAATATTTGTTTTAAAAATTTTGGGTCTCCCCTCATATGTTTAAAGTATTGATCTCACAGTCTGCATCAATATTGATCATGTTACTACTAACCAGCCATAGAAATGAGAAACAAGATGGCAGTGGCCAAGAGAAAATAAAAGAAAATGGCAACACCTGTAAAAATGAAGGAAAGCAAAAGGGTTTTGCAAAAGGATAACAAAATAATGTAATTAATAAATAAAAACAACAAATATTTTATACTTTGTAATTCATATGTCAGAAGTATGCAGTAAACATTCCTGGCATAACTCATTTTGTAGAATAATATCTCCCGATTAGTCTTCTGAGTCCTTAAGTTTATTTCTGATTATACAGCCCTTAAATTTAAAGGGGGCAGAAGTGTGTAACAGCTAGGATGCATTTCCACTTCCCTTCTTTGGAGTAAAAGTCACAATGGCAGCCTTCATGTTCTTCTGAAGTGATTTTCAGAATATGCTTATTAAAGATTTGTAAATGAATTTTTTCAACACAACTTGTAAAATTACTTCTGACCCAGGAGTTTTAACACAGCTACATCTGACTCTTCTGTTTAATTGTTTTAATATATGTCTGTTTGACACATGATCTGGATCTAATTTCTCACCAGAATGATTGACCAATGATTAACATTCATTCATTCATTTTCCTCTACTTATACAAAACTAGGCCATGAGGCACCAGTCTTAGCAATGAGGCCCAAATGCCTCTTTCCCCAGCCACACTTGCCAACTCACACTGTGGTATCCCGAGGTGTTCCAAGGCCGTCTGGGAGATAAATCTTCCCAGCAAACCTTGGGTCTTCCCCAGAGTTTCCTTCTAGCTGGTCATGCTGGCACCCGTATCAGATGCCCAAACCACCTCTGTTGGCTCCTCTCAATGTGAAGGGTCAGCAGCTTTACTCTGAACCTTTCCTGGATGTCTATGCTTCTCAACGTCTCTCTAAAGGAGAGTTTAGCCACCCTGTGGTGAAAGATTTCATACATGATCTCATTTTTGGTCACAAACCAAAGCTTATTACTGTAGGTGAAGGTAGGGGCATAGATTGACTGGTAAATCGAGAGCTTTGGTGTCTGACTCAGCTTCTTCTTCACCACTGCAGATCTGTATAACGTCCACATAACTGCCCTCGCTACCCCAATCCTTCTGTTGATCTCACCATCACTTTTCCCCTCACTCATGAACAAGACCCTGAGATATATACTTGAGGCAGGAACTTACCTCCCACTCAGAGAAGACAGTCCTTCTTTTTCCTACAATAATTTACCTTTGTCATAATTCATCTGCTGTGGCTGCCTGGCGCCCTGCCCGGGGTTTGTTTCCTGCCTTGCACCCTGTGTTGGCTGGGATTGGCTCCAGCAGACCCCCGTGACCCTGTGTCAGGATATAGCGGGTTGGATAATGGATGGATGGATGGATAATTCTTCTGTCGGAGACACATTTGTTGTGAATCTGGAGATTTTATTAAGGTATCTGAATATATACGGGATTATCAGTTCTTCTTTTAAAAGATGCAAACACAATAGAGAATTCCCTCTGTCTTGTAATCTAAAACAACAAATAGGTTACTTTTGCTGTCTTACTTTCTCCTGCTTTGGCAGCCATATATGGTGGATCATATTAAAACACTGGCATATACAAGGACTAAGTTCAGCATTTTCTCAAACAGCACTATTAAAACATTTGGGAGAATCACCTTCATGCTTCCTACCCTTCGCAACATTCAACTAATTTTGCAGAAACAAATGTTGTTATTGAAAGGAAATAAACACAAGTTATGGTCACACTCAAGCATGTGTATTTATTAGAATATTCGTACCATTACTTTACATTGGTAAGACAATCAAACACAGAATTGCAATAAAGAAAGGCAATATCACCATCACATCTCTACTGTTGCTAAACACACCCTCATAGAACAAAAATATGCTGTTTTTGGAGATTGACAATGTTTTTGTTTTTTGGCTGATTTCAGTAAACAACTATTATGTAGGCTTTCTAGATAGATAGATGCACATATTAATAACCTTAAACCCAACTGGTTTGAATAAGACCTTTGAGCTTGCATACTTTTTTATAGAGAAACATCATTGGTCATTAGATACATGTCTGAGATAGTTGTCTCCTTCTTCAAAGTCTGAGTACAACCAGCATTGTGGGTGAATCAATACTCTTTTAACAGGCCATTACTTTATATTGCAGTAATTCCATTAGATATCACAGACTCAGCTCACCTTTTTATTTTAATACATCACACAGTGTCCATTGTAAGCAGTAAGTCTCAGAATTACATATCCTTAGCATATGCAATGCAAGATATATACTGCAGTGGTGGTAACATTAGGTAAGCCACCTTTGTTTCAAAAAGTGGTTAATGGACCTGGTATTGTGAGTTTGCCTGTGCCTGAATATAACAACACTTGACCTTTGGTGTTTATTATTCCAGTCCTAGAAGAAAGCAAGCAGTTGCCCTTTGTTTACCTCCTGATTCAGCTGCCTGCAGCAGCTCATTCACTGACTTTTCAAACAGAACAGGTACACTATTTATAGATTTACTATACAGGTATTTTTATGGCATTTAAGGTTTGGGTGAAATACTTTTTCAACAGGCACCTTGATGAAAAGGTGATTCTTGAAATGTGCTAGCTTGTTTTGAATTAAACTTTTCCAATTGCGTTAACCTTGTGCCCTCATTTGAACTAAACACAAACCATATAACCATATGGGATGAAGGACAATAACACACGGTTGACATTTCTTTATTTATTCCATGGCTCTCCATTGCCTTTGCCTATTAACAGTAGGACACTGACATCTCTTTCTTTTACCAGATTACATTCATTCAGTGTATTTGTTTTTGACACCCGCCTGCGACGGATCGTCACGATCACCCCTAACCAGTGTGGGTTTGTTAAGGGATGTGGAACCACTGACGCCATACACGCCGCGAGACTGCTGGTGGAGAAACATCGAGAGAAAAATCAAATGGTCCACATGGCATTCCTGGACTTGGAGAAGGCATTCGATAGAGTGCCACACGACCTTATCTGGCATGCACTGCAATCTCACGGAGTCCCGGAAGCTTACGTCGACTGGGTCAAATTGCTCTACATAAAGTGTAGTCAGATGTCCCGTGGGAATCTCACCGCCCTTCCCCATCAACGTGGGATTACACCAAGGCTCGGCCGTCCCGCCCCTTCTGTTCATCCTTTGTATGGACACAGCGACCGCCGATCTCCAAACTCCCCAACCATGGTCACTTTTATACGCCGACGATGTATTCCTGGCGAACCAATCTAGAAGTGAGCTGCAACAACACACGCAGCAATGGAAGACACGCCTGACCGACCATGGCATGAGACTCAACATCAAGAAGACTGAATACATGGAAGCTGGCCTCCAAACTGATGGCACTATCAGCATCGACGGAGAAGACCTAAAGAAGACCCATGAATTCAAGTATCTGGGATCGACGATCAGTAATGACAGGGACATCCTTCCTGATGTGCGAGCTCAGATCAACGCCGCGTGGGTGAAGTGGCGCCAAGTAACGGGTGTGACCGCCGAATGCCTGACCACCTCAAGGCCAAGATTTACAAGACTATAGTCCGCCCAGTCGCCCTGTATGGATCGGAGTGTTGGCCAGCCACTGCCAAGCACGAGCAGGCCCTACACACGATGGAAATGCGAATGCTGAGGTGGTGCCTAGGCCTCACGTGCTGGGACCAAGTCATGAATGAAGACGTCAGAAAGCGCCTCGGCATCGCACCAATCACGGAGAAAATGCGCAAGGCACGGCTACAGTGGTATGGACATGTCGTGGGCGCAGACGACAACTCGGTAGCAAAAACGGCTATGAGGCTTGATCCTGGTGGTCAGTGCCCACATGGCAGGCCGAAGAAGAGGTGGTTGGACAGAATAAAGGAAGACATGAAGACCGTCAATGCCGCCACAGAAGATGCCCTCGATCGTGCCAAATGGAGACGGATTTGCAGAAAAGCGGACCCTGCCATGCGGGATAAACGCTAGGATGAAAAAGAAGAAGAAGTGTATTTGTTTTTGACGCTCCTCAGTTATTATTGTTATCGTTTTTCTTTTATTTTTGTTATACTATTTTATATTTTTGGTTTGTCAAGATGAGACTGTATCTTATTTTTTTCATTCTTTAGTCACCTGTAGTTGTATTTTCTTTTTCCCTGTAAAATTGTTTTATCTTGATTAGTGTATTTGTTGTGAATTTGAGTCTCGAGCATACCAGATGGGTATGAGGCCTGCAAAACATAGCAACAAAGCAGACCAGGATCTTCACTGTTCAGCCTAGAAGAGACTTACCCCAGACCAGTCTGCCCCTAATTACTACCTGTTGGCTTCAGCTTGGCTAGGCCCAAAGTGGGGAAAACTGGAGCTACCGTTCAAGACTGGCCCACAGAAGGAGGTGGGTTACTGTAAACATCTTTGTTTGTACACAAAAGGTCAAGAAAAAACCTTTGTATTATACTTTTAGAACATTTATATTATATTATTAATAGAAAAAATAGAAAATAAGGTAGAAATGTTCAAAAGAGCAAAATGAGACAAAAAGATGTTGCGTAAACGGCAATCCTACAGTAAACATGTACCAATAGGTAATTCAGTAGCAAAATCTAAAGGCAGAAGAGGAAACAATCAAAAAAGAGACGTTCTGACCAGAACAACAGTAATACAAAACAAAGACATCCAGACAAAAGCAATGATCTCCTGATCTGAGGCCTTTCTCTTCTTGTCTTAATAGTCAGAAAGCAGGTTCAGAAGTGGTGATGCCAGGGTGGCCCCACCTCCTTGGGCCCTACCCGCAAAACACAAAGAATGAAGGCACATTTTAAAGGACAGTACATAATTACAAAATAGTGGATAATACATTAAAACATAAAAAATAATTAAAAAATGACAATAAAACAAAATATACACAAATACAGACCTATACACAAGACCATTACTTATTTTTAATAAATACTTTTCAGTCATTTTTCATGCCTCTTTCTGGACCTTTTTTTTTGGCAGTTTAAAGTCTGAATTATTTTGATTGAAGTGTGTAAACAATTGTTTATTATAACATTGGTTTGATGATTTTTTATGTTTTATGCTACTAGTTCTAAATTTCTAAAGGTTAAAATGTCGTTTTTCTTTTTTTTTCTTACTTTTTTGAAGTGTCATTTTGATGATTATTATTTGTTATGTTTCAAACAGTTGGTTCTCTCTTTTTTTGTTCATTTTTTTAATAAGAAGTGAATTAATGCTTTAGTGATTATTGTTAGCATATTGCCACTGTAGTACTAGGTTTTTTCCCCATGCTAGCCATTACGGATGCAATGAGAAGTCAAGCAAAATGACACCTTTTATTAGCTAACTGAAAGAATTACAATATGTAAGCTTTCAAGGTGACTCAGACCCCTTCTTCGGACAAGTTGTAGTCTATAGCTTGATTACAACATAACTACAACTTGCCTCAAAAACTTGCACATTGTAATCTGTTCAGTTAGCCAATAAAGGGTGTCATTTTACTTGACTTTGCATTGCATTGTAGTTAATAGCATTTGAGTTGTTTGCTTGTTCTCGTTACCACCTTTATAAGTTAGCAAACTGTTTATATAGCTTCAGTTAAGTACAGGTTTGAGTCCTAAATGCTTTAGTTACAGTATTTGGTGGTATAATCCTGGACATGAATCATAATATTTATATATAAGTAAATTGAATATTCTGTCACATTTAATCTTCTATGTAGGTGTATTGACTATACATTTTTTTCAGATATGTATAGCTATACTTGTATACTTTTGGTGCTAAGTGCCTACCAGCATAAGACAGTCTCTGGAAGTGATTTTGGCATGTACTTCTTGTTGGATTTTCTCCATTTTTTTGTAGGTTATACAGATGACTCTTTTCTCCTCAGCATTCAAGTCGTGTAAAACAGTGTGGGGTTTTTTTATCCAAAAAATATTGCAGCTATTGTAATTATTCGTGGATGGAGGCCATTTGCAAGGCAGTTGTGTCCTTGTTAGTCAATTGTTTTTATCTTGTGTTCTATAACACAGAGTTTAAACACATGTTCAACTTTATAACTTTAATAAATATTTCATTAAAATTAGAGAATTAGTCAGGGGTAAGATGCTGTATTTGCCTGTCAGTATTTACAGCCCATTCTATAAAACTATAAATTTGTGTCACTTCTGTAATTTCTCCAGTTATTAATATAGTTTTAATATTATCCATCAAATATGGCAAGCCAAATTATCATTTAGAGACATCTGTAGATGCATTTAAGAACACATTATTGTGACAAGACTAACAAGTTACATCAGCCATAGAATCACATATAGTATGGCTGGCATTTCAACACCACTATAAAAATGGCAAGCCTGAAAAGATGCAAACAGAATTTCACCTAGTGCAGTAATAGTGAACAGTCATTTTAACGATAGCAAGCCACCTCAAAAAGACTGGTAAAGGATAAAAAGATCTATTGTAACACTCAAAGCTGGTGCTACATTGATGTCAGAAGCAGGATAAGAAGAAAACCCACTGTCCTATTTTAGCAAGTTCCAAGTGCTGTGGAAACTGCAGTCGACAACAACAACAGCATTTTAATTCTATTGTAGCCCAAAATCAAACAAAGAATGCCTCAGTGGGCTTTAACATGCCTTCGTTTTTAGCAACCCCCCAGGTTTGACTCCCTAAGAAGAGAAGAAAAAATTTCAAAAAAACTTTGTAGGTAAATAAAAAGAAAACATTAAAAAATATCTTAGGAAGGGCAAATCAGAGAGACTCTCTTCCAGGTAGGTTGGGCGCACAATGGGTGTCAAAAAACAGAACATAAGCAATCCTCTTCACACTTCTATCCATCCATCCATCCATTATCCAACCCGCTATATCCTTACTACAGGGTCACTGGGGTCTGCTGGAGCCAATTCCAGCCAACACAGGGCACAAGGCAGGAAACAAACCCTGGGCAGGGCACACACACACACACACCAAGCACACACTAGGGACAATTTAGAATCGCCAATACACCTAGCCTGCATGTCTTTGGACTGTGGGAGGAAACCGGAGCACCAGGAGGAAACTCACGCAGACACGGGGAGAACATGCAAACTCCACGCCGGAAGGACCTGGGAAGCAAACTCGGGTCTCCTAACTGCAAGGCAGCAGCGCTACCCACTGCACCACAGTGCCACCCCCTCTTCACGCTTCTAGATGGCAAATCTAATATTGCCACTTCAGGAATAAAATACAACAATACAAACTACTTTGTTTTTGCACAGCACTCCTCACTAAGTGCAGGCACAGAGTGCCGCGACAACTCTCTAGTCAAGCTGCAATTTTAGATTCTACCACTCACTAAATACATATGAGGATATAAATTAATTTTAGTACATCAAAAACAAAGTAGATACTAATTAACATAAATGAAAAACATCAGCATCTGTCCATCAGCTAATTGTAGAACCAAAGACAGATTGTAGACAAGGAGTCAGAGAAGTCACACACAGTCAGAGTTCCTGGACCTCGGACAGCTAGCCACCTCCACCCAATTGGTCATTCTACAGTTGAGTCAGCGTTGGGCTGACTGGCCAGTCTCTCAAAAAGACCCTTCTACCCAATGATTCCAGTGCTACTTTATCTCAGATGACTTTTCCATAGGGAGGCAAACATCTTCTTGATTCTTCTGAGGTGAGGTTCTGAAATCTGAGATCCAGACCTGGGATGATGTTCACATCCTCACTTGTAATTAACAGATCACCACGCAGAAGTGCAGCATTTAACATTTAATGCTCAAGCGCTCAAGACCCCTGCTTATGTGCTTTTGTCACTGGCTGCAAGGCTACAGCAGAAGCAAAGTCCACCCTGCCATTCGGAAGAATTGTGTGCCATCAGATAAATTTGAAAATGGTTGCAGGGAACAGTGGCTTCTAAACGAAGGTCTATGTGATGGCACTAACAAGTTACATCAGCCAAGGATGGGTCACCAATAGTATAAGCTGGCATTCCATCCCCAGAAGCAGTGGTGCCTATGAAAACAGTAAGGCTGCAAAGTTGCCAACAGAATTCTAGTTTGGCCAAGATAAGTGGTCCTTTTAAAGATAGCAAGCCATATAAAAGAGCCAAGTTAAGAGCAAGGGGATCTATTCCTGCATTGTGCACATGAGCTACAGAATCTTGAAATATTTAAAAACATTTATAAATCATTTATTTATAAATCATTTAAAGAAAACTTGAAGTGCAGTTAAGATATTTATAAATCAAGGTATCTTCATAAACTGAATTTAAAGGTATCTTTTAATTATTGATAGGTACATTTAAATCATTAATGGATAACATTAAATAAATAACTATCTTTAAATGATTTGAAGATATCTTAAAATCATTTCAAGATACTGTATCACAAAATTATATTTATTCCAGTTTGTGCAGTATGTTACCATCTTTAACCATTAAATATCTTTAAATGATTTACAGATAGCTATTAGATTATTTAATCATAATCATTTAAGTGACTTACTCTAAATAGCACATGCACATAAATTGTTTAACGATATCTTGTACAAGAATTATACAGCAATAAGAAAAATGTGTTAACTGTTTAGACTTACCTGTATTTATGACAATGCAGTTTGATCTTTAGCTAAGTCACAATAATAGACAGACCCTTAAATTAATTACACACAAACAGCTGGCCCTATCATCCATATACATTCTTCAGGTTTTTACAGTCCGGACTGGAATATTTCTGTGAACCTCTAGGCTAATTGGAGTCATGTGTTCCAGTCAATGAGATGTAATTGGAGGAATGGATTGGAGACACTCTTCCTTATAAAAGGCAGACAAAGGTGACTGGCAGAGTCTGTTCTTCTCAATGAAGATCTGAGGCCTTATGTATAAATGGTGCATATGCACAAAAATGTTGCATACAAGCGTTTCCACGTTCAAATCGCGATGTATAAAACCTAAACTTGGTGTAAAGCCATGCACATTTTCACAGTAGCTCCAACCTTGGCATACGCAAGTTCTCCACTCAGTTTTGCAAACTGCCGGCACCCAGTGTCAAAGCAGTGCTACTGTTCCAGTGTGGTTTCCCTTTCTTTTTTAGATCCACATCCCTGATGCGGCTTTATAAATACACTGAAATTAACCGCATATTGTTTATTAGTTTAGTGCATCTGATTGTAATTAACCTGTAACAATATAATGGTCCACAGAATGGTCAAACTATTCTAAATACCATAGCTACTTTAGCGTTGTTACTCTCACTGCATCTTCTTCTTCTTCTTTCAGCTGCTCCCGTTAGGGGTTGCCACAGCGGATCATCTTTTTCCATATTACTCTTACTGCACCACTTGGAGTATTTATATCACTGTATCTGAGTGGGGAATCACAGATCTACAGCAGCTGACTGGAAAGAGAATTATCGGTATACAGCATCTAGCACATGCTGCCTCAGCCATGCTGTCTATTGAACTGCTCTCAACGCTTCAGAGTCTTTCCTCATGGTTCAGAAACAGTTTCATCCCAAGAACTCTAAACGCACTCAATCAGTCCATCAAGTGCTCCTTGTAGAACGCTTTGCACTTATAAGTACAATCACCTCACTGTAAACTTGCAATACAGTTATAATATTGCACAACCTGAGCCACTTTATAAAGCACGTATTTACATATGATGACGATATAATTTTTAAGATGAAATGCAGGAAGATATGTTTATTATATTATACAGATAAAACTTTAACTTCATTAAAATAATCTATATTCTTAACAATTAAACAAGTGAGGACACAGTGCCACAGCGCTAGCGAGGAGCTGGCACTCCATTCACGATTGCTCCTGCCTCCCGCTGTATTCTTGCTGGGGCTGGCATGACAAGGGAAGGATAGATGGATGGAATAATTAAACATGTACTACAAAGATATTTCAATGTTCCTTAAAAGTTTAGAAGAATCGGCGTTCTAAGCTTACAGATGGCTTAACGTCTATTACAGGGCTGATTGTGTGGCGATTGGTTACTTGGAGAAAGAAAAGTATGGACAGGAATTGGTTAGTACGTTTGAAAGAGACAGTACTGCTGCAATAAATTATTTGATCGAAGGTTTTTTTTTCTCTGTGCCCTAATAAGCTTTCATATGACACTCAGACAGTGGGCTACGACTCGCCTTTTCACGGCGACTTTGATATCTGAAAACTTCTTTTTTATTTCGGGCACTGTGCGACTTTGTGAACTTGAGCTTTCGAGTTTCTCTGACACTCTATGTCACTCGATCAACTTCCTTTTGTTGTTTATACCACTGTTTAAACCAAAAAATAGTACTTTTTCCTTGCCTTCACTTGGTATTCGCTGAAATTCTTCTATTCTTCTAAAATTACATTTTAAAGCAAGTTAAAATATGGAAATATATATACATCTCTTTTTTTATCATATTGCTCTCTTCTGATTATTTCCGTCATGGTTACTAAAGGGATGTGTATGGTTCCGTTGAGCGAGTCAGCCCTGCTGGATATATGGAGTAAACTCATTACTGTTGCTGCTCTTGCTCGACAAGTATAATGGCTAACAGCACAGACTACAATCCTGATGGAGGTGAAAAAGAAATTCGTAGTAACAACAAATGACCTACAGAAATCTCCTGAACCTGCCAAAGTCTCTGTTCATGTATTCATTACAAGAAAAACACTGAGCAATAATGAAGGACTGCTCTCCAAAAGAAACACTACTGCACTTCTCAGGTTTGCCAAAACGCCACCTTGATGTTTTGCAAGTCTACAAGGAAAGTTTTCTGTGGATGAATGAGACAGAGGTTGAACTCTCTGGCAGAAATGCAAAATGCTATATTAGGAGGGGGAATAAACACTACACACCAACATGAAATTGTCATCTCAGCTGTAATGCTGGAGAAGGACGTTTAGCTGCTTTGTTGCTTTAGGGCGTGAACAGCTTGCAATTATGGAGATGACAATTAATTCAAAATTGTTTCAAGACATTTTACAGGAGAATTTCAGGGTAACAGTCTGTCACTTGAAGCTTAAGAGAAGGTTGGGTGATGCAACAAGACATTTATCTGAAACACAGGATTAAATCAACAAAAGAACCACTGGGTGTTCATTAATCCAGAAGAAAATTTATGTTCTCGAATGGCCACCCAGAATTAAGAGCTTGACACAACTGTATGACAGAAATATTTATAAACTATAAAGAGAACTGGTCTAAAACTTCTCCCAGCGGTAGTGCACATCTGATCAACAGTTTCACGATTCTTTTGGTGGATGATCTTGCTGCTAAAGGAGGTTCTACCAGTTACTAAATTTATGGGTTTACATACTTTTTCCAGCTTGACTGCAAATGTTTAAATAATGTGTGCAGAATTATTACTTGAGAAAAGAATAAAACTGTTATATTGTGATATTAGTTTAAGATTTTGCTGAACTGTTTTTGCTGAAGATCAGACCAAATCTTGCTAGTGCAGAAATCTAGGTAATTCCCAAATATTCACAAACCTGTAGATAAATATGCCTTTAAATAATGTAAAGATACTGAAAAATGTTTTAAAGATATCTTACCATTTTTAATTAGTTAGAGAAAGCTCTGAATGATAATATTTGGCCTGCCATTATCACCATATCAAAAACAGATCTTTTGATAAGGGAGATACTATTCTGGGTAGAACAAACACACTGAAGGGTAGTAGCTACGATGTAAAATTATGAACCCATAAAGCATTGCTTTTTATATCTTCAGCTGAAAGAAGTAATTGATTATATGCCAAGTAAAATGTTTGATTACTTCTGTGATTTGGCGTCACGCATATGTCGACACTGAGTTACCACTGATGCAGTGTAGCCAGCGGCTCTCTGGGTGCTTTAGAGGATATTTTTGCATATCGTTAAGTGGCAGGTTAGGAAACTCTTCAAAAAAAATGAAGTATTTGAAAAAAATGTGATGAACTGAATACTAACCAGCCTTTACAAAATGCACTAATATTATTGATATTCATTTGGACTGGTGGCCTTGAACTCATTTAATGCCCATCGCCTTTTAAGAAGCTATCGGATCACTTTAAATTGAGTAAACCAGAATCAAACAGATGGTTATAAAATATAAAATATCACTCTGTCACCTCTGGATGCCTCACAGCACTAACTAATGTAATAGGAAAGACAGCATGACACTGCCTAGCCCATTTTCTTAGCCCTGCACGTAAATGATAAGCCTTAGGCAGCCAGCATGAACAATACATAAAGAGACAAGCATGTCTGGAGGAAAGATGATCCACTTAGCCCTTGATTCGTATAGTTTTTCCACTAATAAACATTAGGCTTTTTATGCTCGGCACTGCTACAAAAAAATTAAATAAATAAAATTATCCACTGAATTTTCATTCTGGGCCTATAAACTTTTTCATTATTTTCACTGAGCTATACCTAAGTGAGAATCTGAAAAAGGCTGTAAAATTGCAGCAGAACTTACAGTGGTGTGAAAAACTATTTGCCCCCTTCCTGATTTCTTATTCTTTTGCATGTTTGTCACACAAAATGTTTCTGATCATCAAACACATGTAACCATTAGTCAAATATAACACAAGTAAACACAAAATGCAGTTTTTAAATGATGGTTTTTATTATTTAGGGAGTAAAAAAATCCAAACATACATGGCCCTGTGTGAAAAAGTAATTGCCCCCTTGTTAAAAAATAACCTAACTGTGGTGTATAACACCTGAGTTCAATTTCCGTAGCCATCCCCAGGCCCGATTACTGCCACACCTGTTTCAATCAAGAAATCACTTAAATAGGAGCTGCCTGACCCAGAGAAGTAGACCAAAAGCACCTCAAAAGCTAGACATCATGCCAAGATCCAAAGAAATTCAGGAACAAATGAGAACAGAAGTAATTGAGATCTATCAGTCTGGTAAAGGTTATAAAGCCATTTCTAAAGCTTTGGGACTCCAGCGAACCACAGTGAGAGCCATTATCCACAAATGGCAAAAACATGGAACAGTGGTGAACCTTCCCAGGAGTGGCCGGCCGACCAAAATTACCCCAAGAGCGCAGAGACGACTCATCCGAGAGGTCACAAAAGACCCCAGGACAACGTCTAAAGAACTGCAGGCCTCACTTGCCTCAATTAAGGTCAGTGTTCACGACTCCACCATAAGAAAGAGACTGGGCAAAAACGGCCTGCATGGCAGATTTCCAAGACGCAAACCACTGTTAAGCAAAAAGAACATTAGGGCTCGTCTTAATTTTGCTAAACATCTCAATGATTGCCAAGACTTTTGGGAAAATACCTTGTGGACTGATGAAACAAAAGTTGAACTTTTTGGAAGGCAAATGTCCCATTACATCTGGCGTAAAAGGAACACAGCATTTCAGAAAAAGAACATCATACCAACAGTAAAATATGGTGGTGGTAGTGTGATGGTCTGAATTACAACAATTCTGCAAAGATGAGTGGGCCAAAATTCCTCCAGAGCGCTGTAAAAGACTCATTGCAAGTTATCGCAAACGCTTGATTGCAGTTATTGCTGCTAAGGGTGGCCCAACCAGTTATTAGGTTCAGGGGGCAATTACTTTTTCACACAGGGCCATGTAGGTTTGGATTTTTTTTCTCCCTAAATAATAAAAACCATCATTTAAAAACTGCATTTTGTGTTTACTTGTGTTATATTTGACTAATCTATACTAATAAAAGGCAAAGCCCTCACTCACTCACTCACTCACTCACTCACTCACTCATCACTAATTCTCCAACTTCCCGTGTAGGTAGAAGGCTGAAATCTGGCAGGCTTATTCCTTACAGCTTCCTTACAAAAGTTGGGCAGGTTTCATTTCGAAATTCTACGCGTAATGGTCATAACTGGAAGCTGTTTTTCTCTATTTACTGTAATGGAGTTCAGCTGGAGGGGCGGAGTTCGTATGACATCATCACGCCTCTCACGTAATCACGCATTACGTAGAAAGCCAGGAAGAGCTACAAAACGCGCTTTAGAAAACATGCATTATATAATTAAGAAGGCAGCGAAACAATTAGAAGCGAGCGAGTGACATATATATAAAACCATATTCAGCAGCTCACGTGAACTGACGCAGTGCGCAGATGAACAAAAACCTAATTACACTGCTACGCTCGAATAGATAAACCACACGCAGTGGCGCGATGGTAAAGCATTCGCCTGTAGCGCCCACGTCCGAGGTTCGATTCCCGAGAGGGGATGCACTAAGTATGTACGTGCGCTTCTCGATTTATTTTAACCTCGCATCCCCTTAGTTTGAGACGTATGAAAACGCATGCGGTTAACGCAGAAAGACAGATCACCTATTCACCTATTGAAGCTTCATGAATAATGGATACTTTATTCGCGATCAATGATTGTTTTGGTAAAGCCATACTCAGTGTATTCATTAGATGAACGGTAAAAAAGTAAGAGCGAGGGGACGGTAACTTACTGAAGCACACAAGCAAAACCACAATAGCACGCGGGCTCGATGTACTGACTTGCGCGATCACATTCCAAAAAATATTTCTTTTCAAGTTCAATTTAGTCCATATGAGTCAAACTCAAAGCCCATGGGCCACATCCAGCCCGGCGTGTAATTATATCCGGCCCGCGAGATCATTTTATATACTGTATTATTGCTATTAATGGCCCGGGTATATGAAGCGCTGGTAACACAATAAACTACAGATCCCATAATGCAGCGATTCAGCTGCCTTGCCGAACATTTACCGCGTTGCTGCAAGTTATTGCGAAGCTAGCCCACACGATGCCGAAGAGAAAAGTTGATTCTGAAAATAGAGCCTTTAAAAACCGATGGGAGGCTGAGTATATGTTTACTGACATTGCCGGTAAACCCGTGTGTCTCATTTGTGGAGCTAATGTGGCTGTAATTACAGAATTTAATCTTTACAACGACTGACAAACACAGAATGTAACTTGAACACAACACATCGTACAAATACGACCCTGATTGAAACAAATAATGATAATCGAATCCTTGATCACAGCAACACTCACAAAGCAATTACTGTATATTGACAATCATGTTACGTTATTTTTAAAATGAACGGTTGCATTGCTTACCATGTGTTTACTACGCGCGACCAAAACTCTAAATGTGTGTAGTCCCTTAGTCAACGTTCAACTTGCATGTTTCATAGTTGCGTCGCGAAGGCGATAGATTTCATGTGAGACGCGTACGTTCCTCAACGGGATTGCGAGTCAAGAGAAGCGGCAAAAGACAGCGGGGCTGCGGCGATCTCTGAATTGACTGTTTGTCACTGTGTGCAGAGCTGCCTGTCGCTTAGAACGATTAAATAAGCCGGCTTTCTAATCTAGGCTGGTTTGGTTTGGTTTGATTCTATTTTTTTGGACTACACAAAGGCTCAGGACTCGTGGTTCTACACAAACGTACGTTATGATTATGATATGCTGTTTCATTGAGAAAGAATGTACAGATTTTTTTAACACTTTGAGCCCACGTTTTCACCGGCAATGTATGTTTACATTTAAAATGACCATCGGTTGCGCACGTGGGGCTCAAAGTGTTAATGAAATATTTCAGAAAAATTACAAACTTTTACATGTTTACTTATTGCCCAATGCACACTGACATGACATTAGTGTGTATTGTGTATATGTCACTTGTGTGAATTAGGCCCAAGATTATTACAAAATTATTATTATATTTGAATTAGCCCTTTATTCTACCTATTTTGTAGAATGTCCGAGAGAAAGACAAAACGTGAAAGCGGGTTTGTTTTCCGAATCTCTGCATTGCATTACGCATTTTTCTTACGTTGCCTGTATCAGTAGCAGCATCTGAAAGGAGCTTCTCAAAACTCAAGATAATTAAAAATGATCTCCGTTCCACTATCGGGCAACAACGATTGAGTGATGTTGTGCTTCTGTCTATAGAATCTGAAATTTGTGAAAAACTGGATCATTTAAACATAATAGATGAATTTGCTACTGTTAAAGCTAGGAGAATCATTCTTTGATGTTTAACTAATAAATTAATGTATGTATGTGATTTTTTTATTTTTGTGATTCTTTATTTAGTTTTTATAAAAACTAATCGTTTGAAATTAAATTTTATTTATACATCCCGACTCTAACCCTAACACCGTCTTAATCCTGTTTGAAGTAGTACATGTAATAGTAATATCCGTCATATCATAATAGAAAATAGGTACGTAGGGCGGCGAAACCACATTCGCACAAAGGCGGCCATCTACCCAGGATCGGCCCTGTGTGCGATTACATACGATTAATCAAGATTAATTATTACACAGCCTCTAATTAATTGGATTAATTTTTTTAATCGAGTCCCACTCCTAATATATATATGTAGATTTGTATATATATATATATGTTTATATACAGTATATATGTAGATATGTATATGTGTATATATGTATATATGTGTTTGTGTGTATATATGTGTGTGTGTGTGTGTATATATATATATATATATATATATGTGTGTGTGTGTGTGTATATATATATATATATATGCCAGCAACACTCATAACAATGACAAAACAATTATATTCTCAATCATGTTACGTTATTATTAAAATGTTTCCTTTTCTTTTTAGTTCTCTGCTGCCAAACGCGGGTATTTTGCTATGTATATGTATATATATATATATATATATATATAGAGAGAGAGAGAGAGAGAGAGAGATGATTTTTAAAATATTTCCTTTTCTTTTTCATTGCTTCTTTAACACACTACTTCTCCGCTGCGAAGTGCGGGTATTCTGCTAGTGGTTAAATGTGTTTGATGATCAGAAACATTTTGTGTGACAAACATGCAAAAGAATAAGAAATCAGGAAGGGGGCAAATAGTTTTTCACACCACTGTAATTAGTACTACACATTTGACAACATTTCACTTTTCTTTTTTTTAAGATTTTTCTATATCTTTTTTTAATGACAAACATTAAAATGTCAGGTTTGAAATGGCAAATATTAAGTGTGCATGGGTAGACTTGGAGAGCCTATCCTTTATTGCCTATCTCATAATGGTTCCTAATTCCAGTGGCATACTGTATATTGGAACAATTAATGCAGAGTCAGGTTCAGTTATACAAGTTACCATTTAAATTATAAGCAGAGAAAGAAGAACAAAATGAAAATTAATGACAAGAAATGGAGTAGGACGTAGTAGTAGGAATTAACATACAAAACCAATGCATCAATAATTTAATATTTCTTAGCATTTCAGAAGCACAACTGACATGTAGACAAGTCTTCACTCGTATTCATTCAAGGTTTGCATTGTGGTGCAGTGTTTAGCTTTGATGCTTCATAGCATCAGTACCCTGGATGTACAAGAAAAGTTAGAAGTAATGAGTCTCATCTCATCGAGAATTTCTGACTTATAACCTTTACAAGAAATGATCTGCATTCTAGTCCGAGTCTGACCATTGTGAAGTATACCGGCCCGGACACACACAGGCGGACACCGTTTTATCCATCACACCACGTTTATTTACACTATTTACAAAAGTGCACCGCCACCAACCCCCCAGTTCCCCAAAGTCTAGGCTCTCAATAGCCACTTCCTTCACACAAAGTCCAGGCTCTCTCTAGCCACTGTCTTCACACAAAACACACGGGCCTCTCCTTGCCTCCACTGCCACGACCTTGTCCTCCTCCTCACCTGACTCCGGCCTTGATTGCAGGGCAGCGGCTCCTTAAGTAGGTGGCTGATTGGTGACCACACCCAGCCACCTGCCACACCATTTATATAAAAAATAATGCTAATTATTATTTATATCACATTGGGGTCATTATGAATATCGAAGAGAATACAAGTCAGATCCGAGAGCAGCAATACATATACAGTATTAAATGAAGAACTAATAAAAAAATAAGCCACTTATGAGTTATTTTGCAATACAGTGAAATTATTATTCAGTGCTTTTGAATAATAGACAGGTTTCCTTAATAGAGCTGACATCCAAAGTATCTAAAATCAATTTGCAACTACACTGGATCAACTATTAACTTTTCCAGAAATTGTTTGCACTGTAAAATGGAAAATCCATTGGTGTTTTTTCTTTTTTTAAATGAGCATTGAAATATTAAAGACATTATAGCAGATATCTGTCGCCTTGAAGCCATTTCTAGACTGTCATACAGCAGATTGACATGCAGCTAAGATCATTGAGTCTGAGATGTGTTTCAATCTTCAGTATTCTTTAAAAGGTAGCACTGAGTACTTAGAAGTGGACTGCATTCCTACATGTGGTCAGCAACCAATTCCTCCAGTCCTTACCTTTTAAAACACAGCCAGGGTAGCAGGGAGAGAGCAAAACATACTGAACAAAATTGACACTCAGAGAAAATCAAAAGCTAAAACTGCTGTCATCCATTCAGGAGCTCAGTAGCACAAGGTAATTGAAGCTTAATAATTAATTTGCATGTTGTAAGGAGCACTGCTACAGTGGAGACACACACACATACTGTAGACCACCGCAGCTACTAGGCTCCACACATTTGAGAAGTGCCTCTGTCTGCTATGATATCTTTCTGTTATTTTAACTGTTCCATCACTATATGGCATAACAACACCAAATAGTGTTTAGATAAGCATTGTGGTCTATGGATATACAACATGTTAAAACATTGTGACTATTCTGTCACGTCACATTTGCATTTCCAATTACAACAGCAACAACATTTATTTATATAGCACATTTCCATACTGCAATGTATCCAAAATTGTTTACAAGATGACAAAAAGAAAGTTGCAAGAAGAGAAAACAATTAAAATTAAGCAATACAATTACAGAAGAAATAACAACACAACAAGGTGAGGTCAGATGACCAGGAGGACAGAAAAAAAAAAACTCCAGTAGGCTGGAGAAAAAAATAAAATCTGCAGGGGTTCCAAGGCCAAACGTCTACCCAGCCAACACTGGGCATTCTACCTAACATAATTATTCTTAAATCATAGCTCGTAGACTTCATAATTCACATGATGGGATTTGATGGAGGTGGTCTCTTGCATAGTTGAAACATCTGTCCTTCATTCCATCATCTCAGGGGGCTGCATGATGCTGGATCAGGTGGTAGGGGCACAAATTGCCACCACAGAAGAACCAGAGAAAATAACAGAGAATAGTGGATATTAGTACAGATTACCTGAAGAATATTATAATTCTATGCCCATATATTCTATAGGGAAAATTCTATAGCAAAAGGCCACCTTACCACCTCTTTTAAGCTCCATTCTTGGAATAATAAGCAGACCATCATTCGAGGATCTGACGTTACGACTTGGAGTATAGTGGGCAGGCATTCCAAAATATAAGACGGAACAAGATTATTTAAGGCTTTATAAACCATTAGTAGTATTTTAAAGTCAATTCTGAATGATGCAGTCAACCAGTGCAATGATGCTAAAACTGGTGAGATGTGCTTAAATTTTCTTTTTCTAGTAAACATTCTGACTTCTGCATTCTGCAGTAATTGCAACCAAATGATGTCTTTCTCAGGTAAACCTGTTAGAAGAGTATTACCGTAGATCCCGGAATATAAGCCGAGAATTTCATCCTAGATTTTTGGCTTGGAGTTTGGGGGTCGGTTTATACAACAAGCATCATTTCAGATTCAAGATTTCCAGCGCAATGCCGGTTTTGCCGATCAATACGGAAGTAAATAATGACGAAACCACAGGGCCATCTTTCAGATGAAGTAACTTTGCATGCCGGTACTTTAAATTAAATAAAGAATTTATTCAAAAAAGTGTTTTAGTTGTTGATTTTATTAATAAAATTTATAATAAATTATTGGGAAGTTTAAAATAAAAATTTTTCTTTTGATTTACGACCAACATCTTGCGTTACGACCCGAATGCGGTCACGTGTATCTGCTTGCGCAGTTGTAAACAAACAACCGAGAGCGTTAGTAGCGTCAGTTGGAGCCCAGATACATGTGTTTGTGGATGTAATTTCGGTCATTGCAGTGATTTACTTATATATATAATTCACTAAGACCATGCAAGCAATAATAACACATAATTGCTAAGGAAGGAAGAGAAGGTAAAGAAAGCGATCACAATCGAAACGAAGATGGAAATTGTGTGGAAATATGAGAGTGCTGTTCGTATGACCGATCTCGCTAATATGTACAGCATGTCGAAATCCACCATCTCGACAATTTTACAAAGAAAAGATTTGCATAAGGAGGCTCCTTCTAAACAATGACCACCTTCCGTTTCATTCTCTTCCTCCTCCCTTCCTGCAGCCCAAAGATGTCAAATTAAATGGTGAGTACAGTATGAAATTGTTGTTTCTAGAATAGAATAGAATGCCTTTTATTGTCACTATACACATCTACAATGAGATTAAAAGCAGCTCCTTCAGTGCAGAAAAAAAGTTCTGTATAGGGCTTGTATGGTTGTTTTCTTAGCCTTAGCATAACGCCGGATCTGCGGCCCCACTTCTGCTTTCTTTCCCTCATCCATCTGCGTCGTCTCCTAGACCCGACAACAATCCATGGAGAGCCCGCTGGTCTCGCTATGTTGTCTGGGATGTTGTGCATGTGATGAAAAACACTCGAAACAGATGTCTGGCTCTGGACACCGATGTCTATAAGGTTCTGACGGGTGAAGCGGATGTTCGCTGTACCGATTGTGCACAAACAAGGAAAAAAAAAGTACAAAAACAACAAAAAAGTGCACTGAAAAGGAGAGCCCTGAGCCGCTGCGACCATGCGCGCCGCCATGCTCCTAGCTTAATCTAGCCTACTTCTGGTAGGCTAGGCACTTTTTATAACTTTTTGGTTAGTACATTAGAAAAATTATTGGTGTTTTGGTAAATTATGCACATTATACAACCCTTATTTATTATGAAAAGGTTAAGTAAGTGTTGCAGTGGGAGGTTCGGAACGCATTATGGGTTAGCCTTCGCGAACAAATTAAGTTCTTAAGTCAAGGGTCCACTGTATTGCGTATTTAAGTTAATTTAATTTATAACGAGTCTCCGGAAATCCACCTGCCGATGTACCGTATTTGTGTATATAGTTTCAACACAAAGGTTTCATTTTACCAAACTTCTCCGCAATCACTTCCTGGTTTCCATCAAAAATGCCGGCAGTCTCAAATTCTCGCCGATAAACATGATAAATATACCTGAAGAGACACTTTTAAGGAAATTTATAAAATTTTGCTTGGAGAAGGGGGTCGGCTTGAATACCGGTCATCTGCAAATACATGTAATTTAGTAGGTAGAGAAGGGGGTCGGCTAATATACCGAGTCGGCTTATATTCCGGGATCTACGGTACAATAAACTAGTCAATTAAAAACAAAAACATGAACTAATTTTTCAGCGTCTTGTAAAGTAGAGGTCTAACTTTTGCTGTGTTCCTTAAGTGAAACAAAGCAGTCCTAGTAATCTGGTTAATGTGTGATTTAAAGTTTAGAGTCGATGGTTACTCCTAAATTCTTTACATCCAACTTAATTGTTAAACCTAAGTGATCAAGTTTATTTTTCTGTTATCCTCGCTATATCCATGTTTGCCAATCACTACGATTTCTATTTTATCCATATTTAGTTTGAGAAAGTTACAACTCATGCAGTCAGAAACACTGCTAAGACATTGGATCAGAGAACCAAGAGCATCAGGGTCATTGGGCGCTAGTGATAAAAAAAGCATTGTGTCATCTGCATAGCTGTGGTAGCTTACCTTGTGCTTTGCAATGATCTGACCTAATGGAAGCATATAGATAGAAAAAAGCAGTGGGGCCCAGTATAGATCCATGTGGTACACCATATACAATATCATGTATCTTCAAAGTATAATCACCACAACTAACAAAAAATTTTCTACCTGTTAAGTAAGATTGAAACCAATCTAAGACACTGCCAGGGAGGTCCACCCATTGTCTAAGGGATTTATAAGAATGTTGTGATCTGTGGTGTCAAATGCTGTACTCAAGTCTAAGAAAACAAGAACTGATATATCTTCTGTCCACATTAATTTGCAAATCATTTATTACTTTGACCACTGCAGGTTCTGTGCTGTGATTTGTTCTAAACCTTACTGAAACTTATCAAGAATAGAATGTTTATTCAAACAATCATTGAGCTGCTTAATAACTGCATTTTCTAGAATTTTACTTAAGAAAGGAAGATGAGAAATTGGTCTAAAATTGTCAAAATAAGTGGAGTTGAGATTACTTTTCTTGTGTAGGGGTTTAATATTAACTGCAGTCTTTAGACAGTCAGGGAAGGCCCCCGTATCTTATGATGAGTTCACTATGCCAAATACACTGTCAATTAAGACATAAGAGACTTCTTTAAAAAGCTTGTTAGTATGTGGTCAAGGATGCAGGTGGAAGGTTTCAGCTTCAGCAATTAGTTTACGTAATTCAGGTAGATTTATTCCATTAAAAGAATTTAACTCATTTAAAAGGATATTCATTTAGATTAACTTTGGGGGGGGTGTTGTACTATGATATTTCTAATATCATTAATTTTGTTTAAAAAATAACGCACAAAGCTTCACAAGTTTTACTAGTAGTTTTAAGGAGACATTCCATAAGGTGAGCTGGGTTTAAAAGATGGTCAATAGTTGAAAATGAAACTCTTGGATTATTAGCATTATTATTTTTGCGTTCAGTATTTCTTAGTGGACTACCAGTTTAGTTTTCCATTCATACTCAGCTCTCCAACATGTTCTCTTTTAGTCACACTCTCTGTGAGTCTTCCATTTTATAATAGTGCTGGAGGATTTCTTAAGTATCTTTTCAGGTGCCACTATGTCAGCTGCAGCTCTTACCTTAGCATCAAAATTTTCTACTTTATTATTCAGGCTATTAGTACTACTGAAGTAAGCACTAAAACAAGATTGTTTGTTTAGAAAATTAGCAAACACTGAAGCTGCAGATGTATCAAAATAACATTTTGTAATAATACACTTCACGTTAGTTGTAGTTATCAGTATTTCTACATTAAATAATAAGCACAAATGGTCTGAAATGCTGACATCCAAGACCAGCCTCATGCCAACTTTTAATCCTTTTGAAATCACTAAATCCAAAGTGTGGCCTCCCTTATGCATAGGCTGACTGACAGCTGAATAAGATCGAAAGATTGTAGTAAATTCAGAAATTCTCTTGATTTGGTTATCTACATCAAAATTAAAATCGCCTACAAGTATAAAATATACAATTCTTTAAAGTGTGCATTTTGTTGATCCATTTCTCTTTTAAATGCGGATGGCAAGTTCTTGGAAAATGTTCTTCCTAACTATCTAGAAAAGGAGTAGTCACTATGTTTTTTAATCTCCTTCCCATAAATGTTAGAGCCTACTAAGTTTCTGATAAGAGCTAAAAGGGAAAACATTTTTCCATAATGTGTAACATTTGTACAGCCAAATCATCAAAATACAGAGCACAAGATTGGCACAAGACATGAAAGTCAAATAGCTTGAGATCAAAGACAAGGGAAAAAAGCACAGACATAGTTTTGGGATCCTAAAGTAGAATGCCACGGCATTATTTTCCTTAAACCTGTCATCAGTTCGGACACCATCAATGCCACGTCTCCTACTGAATATTGGGAAGGATACAGGAATAACACAAAATAGTTACGCTCGTTGGGATCCAAGATTGCATTGCAGTAAACAAAAATGAACTTCCATAACATGAATAAAAGAAGTCAGTTTTATTTAAGAATCATTAAAAAAGTCATCAAGAACACATGCTGCTCAGGCAGATCATATGCCCAAAATATAAGTGAAAAGCAGAATCCAAAAAACAAGCACAGGTATTGCTGTTACCCTGTAAATGCTAAAATGGCTGCCTAAAGTAGATTAAAATGTCTAGATTCACAATTTTTTTAATGCCTCTTCTTGTTACACAGTGCTAGGATATGATCAGGCTTTGTTGGGCTTGACAGGTAAAGAAAATCCTTGAGGGCTAGATATCTAACTTTTACAAAATTGATTTCTTATGTGTCACATGAAATTATCTATACTCTTTACAAAAAAAAATAAACTAATTTATCTAGAGATGTCCTCTAACAATCCAAACATTACATCCCACCATGCTGAAAATCTGTTATCTTCTTGCAGTGATTGCTGAAAAGGAAGTTCTTTTTTCATTAAACAGGTTTCCCTGTTGCAGACACATGCAATGGTGAGAATGATGCTGAAGAACAGAAACAAAAATGGCTTTTGGAGGAAAAAAAATATTGATATTTGTTTAGTACCTGTTGCCGACGACCATTCTAAACTGCTTATTTAATCTATACAGTGCCTATTAAAATATTCACGCTCTTAAAAGTTTTCACATTTTATTATTATACAACATTGAATCACACTGGATTTAATTTGGCATTTTTGACAGTTACCAGCAGAAAAAGACTTTAATGTCACAATGAAAACAGATCTCTGCAAAGTGATGTAATTAATCACAAAAATTAAAATCGCAAAATAATTGAGCACATCAGTATTCACCCACTGTAATGTGGCCAATCCAAATCATCAGTGGTGCACCCAATTGGTTTTAGAAGTCATAGAATTAGTTCAATAGAGATCACCTGTCTGGGGTCCCATTTGATTGTTGTCCTGTATGGGTAACCACAAATTTGTGGTGAGTTGGTATGGAGGCCTGACCTACACAATAAAGGCAAAAGAACAGTCAAAGGAGCTCAGTGACAAACACAGGGCAAGGGATGGATACAAGAAATCATCCAAGACACTGAAAGTCCCTTGGAGTACAGTTAATTCAGTCATTAAGAAATGGACACAGGTGTAAATCTGCTTAGAGCAGGCCATCCACAAAAATGTCAAAGATTGTACAAAAAATAAGAGTACGGATGGAAGCCACCAAGAGACCAATGAGAACTCAGAAGAAGCTACAGTTTCTCAGATTGGAGAGACACTGCAGACAACAACTGCCAGGTACGTCATCAGTCACGAGTTTATGGGAGAGAAAGAGAAAAACATTGTAAAAAAAAATGTATGGCTAGAAATTGCCCAAAGGCACCTGGGGGACTCTGAAGTCAGCTAGAGCAAAGTTCATGGTCTGATGAAACCAGAATTGAGCTTTTTGGTCATCAGACTAAACACCAGCATAAGCCAAACTCTGCACATCACCAAAAACACACCATCAAGTATGGTAGCTGAATCAGCCTACTGTGGGATGCTTCTCTACAGTAGGCCCTGAAAGGCTTGTGAGGGGAAAATGAATGCAGTAAAATACAAGGAACACGTGGGAGGAAAACCTGACACGATCTGCAAGAGATCTTCACCTTGGGAGATTTATTTTCTAGTGCAACAACCACAAGCATAAAGCCAAAGCAATGCCAGGGATGACTTTAAAGCTGGCAGAGCTTGAGCTGCTTTGCAAACAAGAATGGCGAAAAATGGCAGTATCCAGATGTGCAAAGCTGATAGAGGCCAGTGCACCAGATTCAAGGCTGTCATGGCTGCCAAATGTGCATCTACTAAATACTGACTACTGGAGCATTTATGCTTCAATCAAGTGAAACCCTTTGATTACAGACAGGTAATTCATTCAGCTAATTGTTGGCCGTGCCAATGATGATTTAGTTGTACCATATTAATGGATGGTAAATGCTTATGCTATCAATAATTTTGTGTTTTATATTTGTAATTAATTTAAACTACTTTGCAGAGATTTGTTTTCACTTTGACATCAAAGAATCTTTTTCCATTGACCTTTGTAAAAGAAAGCCAAATTAAATTCACTGTGTTTCAATGTTGTATAACAATAAAATGTGACAAAAGAAGAAGGTGAATATACATGGTAAAGAACTTGCTATTTCAATAACTGTAAATCTGATTTACTTATACATTAGATCAAATATGACGATACATTTGATGAATAACAGTAGGAAAAGATCAGAAATGGCTTGCTAGGTTTGCAGACCTCAACATTGTGACATTAAACCAGCTGGCAATTCAGGCAATGGAATGGCGGCCAAGGGATGGATGAAGCAGGCCAACTCAACTCAATTACAAGAGAGTAGCACAATTGACAAAGACCCGTAATTAATGAATAATCCATGGAAAGAGGCAAACGATCTCTAAATCGTCTGGTTGGCACCTCACTTTCTGCAAGGAGCACATATGCTGACTGACTGACTGATTGCTACATATGCATCAGTGATTGAATTTTCATATGCAACTGAGAACTATTTTATGAGATGTTCATGCCTGCGTGTTATGCATGAATGTATACGAGGTGTGGCAGAAAAGTAATGAGACTGGCAACACTGCAAGCAATCTGGCAACGCTGCACTGTTGTCCTTGATAGAGCACGTGTATCAATACCCTCCCATAGCTCAGTGCGAGTTTCAGCTCCTTCCGTTAACTACGTGATTTTTGTGACTGCTATTAGCGAAGCTGTGTTTTTGGTTGTGCGTCACGCAAAATGGAACAGCGGAATTTGGAGCAACGTTGTGCCATTAAATTTTGTGTTAAGCTTGGAGAATCGGCAAGTGTGACGTTTGAAAAGTTAAAACAGGCCTATGGGGAACATTCTTTATCCCGAGCTCAAGTTTTTCAGGGAGGCCTTCAACTTCGAAAACCAATGAAAACATTGAACGTGTGAACACTCTTGTGAGATCAGACCGTCGTTTAACATTAAGAATGTTGAGTGAACAATTAAATTTGAACAGATTTACCGTTCATCAAATTTTGACTGAACATTTGCACATGCGAAAGGTCTGTGCCAAAATGGTGCCGAAAAACCTCACAATTGAGCAGAAGGACAATCGAAAAAACGCATTCCTGTGGTTCCCCAGCCCCCTTTTTCACCTGACCTCAGTCCGTGTGACTTTTTCCTTTTTCCTAAACTGAAAAATGTCCTCAAAGGACGTCATTTCGGGACTTTAGAAAACATCCAAAAGAGAGTAACGGACATGCTGAAGACCATACCAGTTGAAGACTTCCAGCGCTGCTACCAACAGTGGAAACAACGTCTCCATTGGTGTGTAGCTGCCCAAGGGAACTACTTTGAAGGGGATAACATTGATGTTTGAAAAAAATAAAAACTTTGGTAAATAAAAAAATCAGTCTCATTACTTTTCTGCCATACCTCGTACATACTCCATAGATTTACAATATCCTAAGAGCACATTTTTAAATAAGGAACCATGAAGGGAAGTGCTGTAGACTGTTTTTTCCACTTTACAATGCAAGTGAATCTAAATGAAACTGTTAACAGGCAAAAAAAAAAAAAAAATATGCTGAATGAATTGCCAGTGTGTGGCCAGGCCAGACATAAACGGTTCCACAGGGGCATTTCACTGTCATTTTTAATATTAAACCAAAGACTTTGGAGACAAAATGCAAAAAAGTTGTGAGCTCTAAACCGATTGCATCAAAATCAAATCTGTCACTTTATTGCTGTAATGCACTACTGCGAATGATAACATTTCCATAAACATGGCTTTAAAAGAGGGACAAGCAATCGCAAATGTGTTTCACGGTGTGTGAGACACAAATATATGATGTTGCTACAGCCCTTAATGGTCAGCTAAGGCAGAGTACATTTTGATTGAATTAAACTGTTTTATTTAAACCACTCCATCTTAATGGTGTGTAATAGAATAGCATATTTAATAATAAAACATTAAGAAGGACAACCTATTTCATATACTGCATTTTCCATTATATTAAAGAACATACTCTGTGTAATATTTCCTGCACATATGGAGATAAATGTCACTACTAGCTGGGAGGTATATTCCAATAACTTTTTTTAATCAAAGAAACAGGATCATTTTTCTCCTGACCTGGTTAAAAATTCAATTGAATTCATTTGATAGCTTATTTCGCAATTTCAGCATACATATACTGTTATGTTCTGGCATAATTAGCTTAGCAAGAATAAAAATAAAATTGTATTTTATTGCTTTTCAAGGTAAAGTGGCTATTACAGTATATTATAAGCATTAGTTTTAGTGTGTAGCTGTAAAAACTTTGCTTAAATAAATAACTAAGATTTGAAGTTTTATCCCTTTCTTTCTGCATATCATTCTTATCATTTCCATTCTGCATATCCTGATGAGGGTTGAGGGGGCAATACACTGAGCTGGTCCGACTAAGCCCCTCTTTACCCAGCAAACATCTTCCAGCATTTGAAAGTGAATTTCCAGAGACTTCCAGGTCAGTTGAGATACTGTATATAATTCCTCTAGCATGTCCTGTGTCTCATGCTGTGTGGACCTCTCCTGGGAAACTCTGAACTATCTTCTAGTGCCCAAACCATTTCAACTGCCCCCTGTTACTCCACAGAAGAAGTGGTTTGACCTTTGAGGACCTCCTGCTTTACTCATGTATATCTTAAATATATTACAAATCAAATAACAATTAAGTTCTGTGAAATGTACTTGTTGTGAATCGAGTTAAAAGCTTAGGTGTGCACACAGTAGAAAAAGAGAATTTAACCAGGAGACGAAAAATGTTTTTGTTTTTTGAGACAAGGAAGTGATCAAAAGGAAGAACAGAATATCAAATTAGTGTGAAAACCAAAATGAGTATTCAAAAAATCCGTACCAATAAAGCCTTCACCAAAATAGGAATTTCAAAGCCCTAACCAAAAAGTAATTAGAGAATTCACCACAAGGTTGTTTTCATAATTATCCCAAAACTAGAATGTCCACAGTACTGTGCTATCTATCTATCTATTATAGACTGCTTTACATATCTATTTAACTAATACAGATTGTTTTATATATCTATTATTGGCTGATTAACATATCTATTATAGATTGCTTTACATATTCATTTATTTATATATCGATTACAAACTGGTATACATATCTAATTATTACAGACTGCTTCACATATCTATATGGTATAGACTGCTTTACATATTTACCTATTAATTACAGACTGCTTTATATCTCTATTATAGACTGTTTTACATATCTATCTATCTATCTATCTATCTATCTATCTATCTATCTATCTATCTATCTATCTATCTATCTATCTAAGTGGTGGTACTCATGCATGCTAGTATAACAAAAATAAATTATAAGTGGAAATAACAGGTTCATTGATGTCACTGCAATATCCCTCGAAAACAGTGCATAGTTTTAAAACCTAAATATTTAATCTACAACTGGACCATCGCCCTGTCCAGGAGTCCTTCCTGCCTTGCGCTCGATGATTGCTGGGAAAGGCTCCAGCTGCCCAGTAACGCTGCTCTGGGTAAGCAGGTCAGAAGAATGGATGGTGGGCGGATATTTCATTGTGTTGTTGTTTTTTCTGTGTTTTTTCTGCTTTTTCTGGAGAGAGTTATGGTAGCAGCATGCTCAGATGGTCTGACCAGGTCTACTTCAGGTGCTCTAAGGGCTCGTTTATACTTCACACTCAGAATGCGTATGTTACCAGCCTCAGGCCTAGGGGAACCTAGGCCAGGTATAATTCACTGTTGCTACAGCATGTTGCCACAGCGATATGGTCAAAAGCATAAAAGAAACAGACAGCAGTCCCGAGTCTCAGACCATACTTCTCTGTTCTACTTTATTCTCATTTTACCAGAAATATATATATGTTTCAGTTTCAGCATAGATCAACATGGCAAACAGTGAAACAATGGTGCAAGCCAATTTCCTCCTCTAGAACAAATGGTGTAAACACATTTACTTTGGTTCAACAATGGTATTGTGGCCAGCTATCAAAAAGTACATGATTAGAAGCCAATGTCCCCAGAACTCATTAATTTTCAATGGAAGCAGACAGATCTGTTATCACCACATTGTGTGTGGATGAGATACTTAATCAAATTACACTAAGCAACACACAGAAATGTCATTTTCTTTAGAATACTGAATTCTAGCCCATTACACTGGGCTAGAATTCACGTATGCGCCTGCATTATGGCTGCCACGCGTTCCCAGCGTTCATTTGATATGTCCTCTGAGCAGGTCCTCAGAAATAAACGCGACGCATGCGCGAGTTGCAGTACCAGCAAAAAGTCGGGGGGCGCAGTGTGCTAAAAGTTGGAATGTGATGTGAGAGTCCGTGTTTACTATCTACATGTGACAGAAAGCAGCTTTGCGGATCCTACGAGATCGGTGTACGCGCTTCGATGTTTGATGAATGGTTCGATGTGGTGAAGCAAAATGGCGACATACAGATGTATTCGTGGTGCTTTTATATTCAAGCGTCGCATATTCCCGATCGTAATGACACATGACAAAGTCTCACATACCGTCTTCTGTGCCGTCTTTTTTTTAGGGTTTCCTACGGTCCTGACAGCAGCGGATCACCAGCAATAGATCGCCACATCGAGCACATTAAATGTATGACATTCCAACTCTCTGCACATTTAGAATCCTTAGATTTGTACTTGATATCACTTTCATGATGAAATGCATTAAAGTATGTATGTTACATTTTACAGATAAATCGTTAATTTCGTTTAAATAATGAATACTGTTAATAAATACACACATGGGGGTGACACGGTGGCAGAGCGGTAGCGCTGCTGTCTTGCAGGGAGTCACGTCGCTGATATTCCCTCCCTGGAGTTTACATGTTTTCCTTCTGGGTTTCCTCAGTGTGCTCCGGTTTCTTTCCAAAGATATGCAGATTTGGTTATACTAAAATGACGCTAGTGTATGTGAGTGCTTGTATTCACTTTGCAATGAGCTGATGCCTCGTCCAGGGATTGTTTCTGCCTCATGCCCAATGCTAGCTGAAATGGACAAATCCCTGGACTGATGGATTTAATCATTAAACATCCTTTTCAGAGATAAGGTGTTATCGGAATTTAATGGGTGTTCCAGGCAATTCACAACACAGCGAAGGCGAACCTGTTCTCACCGTGATAATATCTCAAACCGCCACCTGGTGGATTCCTCCAGATTTATGTAATGTACGCGCGCAAGTATAAACAGTACAACGCTTGCATAGCAGGAGCGTCCGCTGCAGCATGCTTCTCATCGTGCGAAGTGTAACCCTGGCCTTAGGGAATACCCATACTCTCCTAAGACAATTGAGAGGTGTAATGTCCTTAGTGTGTGCATGGTCTGCCCTGAGTCTTATTCCAGTTGGACATGTCTTGTATATTTCCCAAGGGTAACATCCAGTAGGTATCATAACTACATGTTAGTGTTACCATCTTAAGTTATTATATCACTGATAAATTACGGAAAAAATATTAAGACACAACATACTAATGTAATAACAACACATTTGTTTTTATTGACACTTTTATTGTAAACATTGTCATATTTAAGTTTTTTAGTATCTTGATACTCAATGTATAACATGTCTCCAATCTTAGTATATTAATTTTTCCTTTTACTTTCTGAAAGGTGCCTGTGCTGACAGCACACAATCAGAGTGAACCCCTATTTTTACAATCTCTAAGTTTTTATTTTTATTTTTTTTATTTTATTTTTATTGCAACTTAAGCAGTTCATTTGCAGTGAACAACCTAAAATGGTACAAAGGTAAGCGGGAAACTGGCAGAAGTTAAACAAAAAAACAGTTTAAAGTACCAAAAAGTAAAAAATAATGTAATTTTCACAGTTACACAAACAACCTTTTTCAGGAATCAAGTAATGGGTTATCAAATTTCAGGTTTTCCATATAAAGACTATTTTTAATGGATACATAAATGTAAGAGTGAAGTATTTGCAAGATTATAATTATAAAAAAAGTAAATAATTATAATAATAAATACAAGTAATTATGTATAAAAGCTAGTTAGAGCATAAATCATGCTGTTGATTTAATTATTTATCGTAGTTACTGCTTGCTATAACAGATATAGTCATATTTGTGATGAATTTGGGAAAAGTAGGAGGAACACCTGCTAAAAATGATTTAAAGAAAAAAGCAAAGAATAGAAAAGACAGACATTTCCCTTGCTTTTTCATTATATGTAAATATTATAAAATATATAAATATATTTTTTTTCACAATCTATGTATTACCAAAAAGTACATTTCAGTAAAACAAAATTACAAGATTTCAAAAATCTCTTTAATCAGAGATACAATTGATCACATGTACCTAAAAAAAATTAAGCCTTGTAATCATAACCCACACTAAAACTCCCACCCTCTCTCAGAACAGAGAGCAAATTAGTAACAAAAAAGAAGCCCACTGTGTTATACAGCCTCTTATTAATTAAAACCTTAGGAGTTTAGCAGAGGCACAGGCAGGGGGCCCGAGACGTATTCTAGAATAACATTAATGAAGTCTTTCAAAACTGAATAGAAGCTCTGCACAATTCCACAAACACAAAAAATGATTTTCTTATAGTTTTAGATATTATAAAATGTAATTTTCCCATTGAGTTATAGAGTTTCAATTAGGATTCTTCCAAATTGAGCAGAATTAGTAGATGTACTAACAGTGCAGCACAGGAAATAATAGACATATTATCACCAAATAGTCTAAGCTCATCAGAAAAAGGATTTTTAATGGCTGTAAATCCTACACTATTTGAAAGATAAAAAATAATTTTTCATAAGTGCTTTAATTTTGAACGTTCCCAAAACAAATGCCTGAGTGAGGCTGGAGCTACCTGACGTTGTTCACAATTTGGGTTCAATTTTCAACATATTTTAGGTTTTTCTTTCCTTTCAGCTGAATTAAAGTGTGTTTTACACAAATTTAAAGAGAATATATATTGTGAATTATGAAATTCCCCTAGATATTTATAGAGAGGTCCGTTCCCCAGCTTTGCTGAAGATGGTCTAGCAGCAAGCACTATGCCAATATTGGATAAAGTCTGGAGATGCTGCCAATTTTCTTTTCCTGACTAGTTAAAATAAAGTATTAAGCAAGTTAGACCAATTCTTTTTTTACAAAGTTCCAAACTTGTAAATAGAAAAATAAATGTGTTGAAGGAATTATATATTTATAACAGAGCTGATCAAAAGGTATAAACATATCATAGATCTCTAAAGGTTGAGATGCCCAGTGTCCTCCAAGATGTAAATACTGTATAGTTGAGGGAGGGCTTGAATGAAAAGTTATCCTGTAATTGAGAAGCAGATACAGTAGCTGTGTCTCGTCGTATATTGGTTCCAAATTTTGAGTGAGTGAAGCACAATCTGATTCCCTGTAAATTGCCGATAACTGTTAATGACTGGAGCACAGAACTGAGGAGGACTTCTTACAGGATTTGCTCTCCAGATCTGAACAGCCAGGTGTGTATTCAACACTAACGTCTTATTTCCATCATTTCAAATTACAAATATTCACAACCCAGTAGTATACCTGAAAGTCAGGCAGCACATTGTCATCTTCTGCTTTTGATCTTTGTGATGATGATTTTTTAATACGTGGACTTTTTTGCCTTCCATATAAACAAGCTGATGATTGTATCGAGATTTTTATATAAGATGTATTAATTATTATAGAAATACTCTGAAACAGGAATGAAAATTTGTATTTTTTAAACTCTGCCTACTGTTGTTAACTCTGCTTTACTTTTTCTACTAAAGATGGAAAAAGTTTATTAATCAAGTTATTTTCTAGTTTTCCTTCTGTCCATTTAAGTCAACCTTGTCTTCTTTTTTGTGATTTGTGCTTTCTGGAGGTGTTGGTGTCACTTAGAGGTGCACCCATGTAGTAATTTGGCACCTGCTGACAGTGTTGACCTTTTGAGTAAGTAGGCAGGTTTTCCAGGGAGTCATTTGTTGAGCCCAGTCCACAAACAATGTAACACATCCGTCCTTTTCCGTGCTGTCTGATGTGGGAGATCACGATTAGTCAATTGCCCCCTGAAGCCAGTCTCTGGTGCTATACAGCTAACACATTAACACTGCCCCACTGTTGCCCTTATGTTATATTTTCTGTTCAAAATACAAAATTATCAAAAGTCAATAATCTAAACTCCAAAAAGAAATGTACTCATTGCATTTAATTTACAAATCAGCATGTTATTAATACAATGCACTATTCATTTTATGGTACCATACTCTGAAGTACACAAGCATTGTAAATAAGGAATGTCATTCTCCTAAGTGAGTTAACATCGTTTAAATATTTTTTGTATGGCTGTATACATAGATTGATAGCATACTGAACTACAACAGTCTGTCATGAGTCGATATATGTGTTATTCATACCGTATGTTTAATAAAGCTGTAGCAGTCAAGTGCCGCTAAGATTCACACCGTCAATGTGACAGTGATTTATTTATTTTAGTGGAGGAGATCCCTGGGACAACCCCAGGCCTTGGATCGACCCACCCACAATCACTACAAAGACCAAACAAAGCACACTGGGAACATTAAACAATAAAGAATATAATGAAATAAAATTAATTAAATGCAAACAATAATACCACCACTGACCCCTTCGGCGATATTACATTTAACATATACACACAAACACCACACAACAAAGTCCAAGGAAAAACCAAACCGGATGAAATGGGAGGTGACGAGATTGTCCAGTGATCTGTATGTTGAAAGGGAAGGGAAAACACAGTCCAACTGGTAGTTGCTGAAAGGATGAAGATGGATGGATGGTTCAGGAGCGTTCCTTTTCTTACGGGAAAGCCAATGAATCCAAACACAGCCTTCACTATACAGGTAGACAGATGATCCAGACCCCAACAAACAAATACAATCCAGGACACAATGATGAAATATGGCAGAATTAACAACAGGCAGTCCGACAGATAAATGCAACACACAACGTACAACAACAAAACAATTTTTTTTTTCTCTTCCTGACACCTGCCCTTCTTTTAAACCCCTCTGGCCACCTTTGACCCCAACAGCCCATGCAAGGACTGCTGGGAGATGCAGTTCTAACTACTAGTAGCATTGCTACAAAACCATCAATTAACTGTGTATTATTGTAATATCCAGTGTAAAACAGTGATGTGTGTCTATGTATCTTTGCTCAGCCATTTCTTGTAATAAAATACATTGCATGTGCCATTCCAACAAATATTAGCACCACTTTTATGAATCCTATACCAAAAGGCATGTAAGTGAGTCATATGCATTGTCATCGTCATTCCAACAGAAGGTGCATCGCAAAGAGATATGGTAATGCATTTTATTACTACATGTGGTGGGCTGGCGCCCTGCCTGGGGTTTGTTTCCTGACTTGCGCCCTGTGTTGGCTGGGATTGGCTCCAGTAGACCCCCGTGACCCTGTAGTTAGGATATAGCGGGTTGGATAATGGATGGATGGATTTTATTACTACAAATGTTTGTGCACCATCTGATGGAATGAATGCATTACATGCATTACAAAATACACTGCAAACATTGACACTAAGGTCTATTTTGATTACTTAGATTTCAACCCTCTTAGACAGGTAGCACAACTAGTATGCCATAAGTGTATAAACTAATATAAGAGAAATTTTGGAAAAGAAGAAATAAATTAAATTTTAATATACCGTTAAATGCATTTCATGAACCTCACCTCAATTTCAGGATATATGCAAGATGTGAGGTAACATCCATAATACAGTATGTAAAGCTAACAGAATGGCATAAATAAAAATATCAACCACATCTTTTAGGAAGGATTTTTTTAGGATCCTTTTATTGGACATTTTTTTCAGTGTATCTTTTTCTGTCAGCCCTGCCCTAAATGAGCCCATTCTATTTTGGCTATTATAGGGTTACCTATGATCGTGCTTTTTCAACTTGTTTTTCTCTGGCTTTCCTTCAGACTTTTGCTTTATCTGCTGATAATTCCAAATTTCCAGACATTCTCTTTTAAAAGGCTACTCACCTACCTGAGCACACAACTGTATCTAATTAGAGCTAATTGTTCATCTGCCTCCAGCATATAACAGTGAGCAGACCAATTAGAGTTCATTAAAATATTACCACAGTTTACATGTGTGATAATTGAACTACTACATCATGTATTAATAAAAAGACATTATGAATTTAAAAAATGAACTAGGAAGTGTAAGTCATATTCTAATGTTGTAAAACTACATCATAGATACTACATTTTGCATGTTTTCTAAAACCAATGTTTTGTAGAAAAAAGCATGTTGCAATTACATAAAGCCTTAAACTAACACCTCTAATAAAAATACAATAAGGTCACCATTTACTATTAGTAAATTTAAAGTACAATTTATACATTGTAAAGGTAATCGGAACCAACCAAGTGGAGATGCAGGAAAAGGCATCCCTTGAATTACACAAGAGATGTAAATACAGTAGAAGGACAGCGCGAAGGGCACAGTAAATGAGGACACGTTCCCCAGCTCTGTAGAGGCTGCAATCACGGCTTCTGCAGGCTTGTCAGTTCCTTTGGTTAGAAATGGGCCGATAGGATGGCCGGGGATACCTGGGGCCACAAGAGGGATCTTTGGGCAGACTACTTCAGGGGGTTTTATAAGACTTTATCTGACCTGCAGGTACTACAGAGGAGACCAGAAATGACCTCAGAAGTGATCAAGGGATTGGGCTTTGGCGAACTTGGAATCGGGTGGAGTTTGAATAAGAGTTCACTTGGCAGTAGGAAGGAGAGGAGGAGAGGTACAAGAAGAAGGGTAGAAGGTGTACACAGGGGGAGGTGTAAAGGGTCTTAATTTTCACTTTTGCCTCTAAAGTACTGTAATCGTCTTTATTCAGCTGTAATAAAAACTTCCTTCTCTTATATCTTTAGTTTGTTTGACATTTTTGGATTTGGGGACTGCAAAAGTGCCCCCTACAGGCCACAATTTACAGTGGATTCAGAAATCATGTAGACCCATTCAAAGAAGTATTTATGCATTGTGAATACGCATATGATTGAGAGATTTTAGTTTTTGATTTTTAATAAATTTGCAAACCTTTCAGAAAACATATTTTTACTTTACGATTGGGAGATACATACACATTGATATGCAAAAATGGAAACTGTATCCAAAGTTAATTCTACCACATGATTTAAGGTGAAGGTTAAAGGTGAGGTTTTAAAGACAGTGGTAAGACTGGTATTGATGTTATGGAGCTGTTTCATGGCCAGTAAAGGGAGCACAGAAGAAAAAGTTAGAAGTGGCAGAAATAAGAATGTTGAGATAGATGTGTGGAGTTGCAAAAAGGGACAGGATAAGAAATGAGTCATTCAGAGGAATAACTAAAATGAGACAGATATCTAAGAAAGTACAGGAAAGTAGGTGGAGGTGGAATGGACACGTGATGAGGACAGACAATAAATGTGTGGGCAAAAGAGAAATTGAGAAACTGAGGAAAAAAAGGTGAGAAAAGATGGTAGAGGAAAAAAAACAGTTGTCATTTGTCCAACATGTCACGACAGATGTGCTATTGGAACATCAAAGGTGCTTATGAATCTAGAGCAAAACCCCCTCTGGGTTCATCAGATCATAACTGTGTTCAATGTATTCCAATCTATAAACTGCTCTTTAATAGAGAAAAACCAGAAATTATAGAGATAAAAGTATGAGACAAGGATTCTGTTAACTCTTTCAGGGCTGATGTTGACTTTTGTCAAAATTCAGGAGTAGAGGATGGTAATTGGCTGTAAACTGATACAAATCTTGCCCTTACTTTTTAGTTCCATTCTCTTTGCTTAAAGAAATGTTACATAGCTTTGTTGAATTGACCTCAATTCCCTGCGCGTGCTTAAGTAGTGAAGAGCAAACAGCCTTTAAAATGGCATCAGCATCTGGCGAGACTAAAGCAAATGTGCAAAGCAAAATACTCTATGGACGTTTTATGTATTATCGCTGAATCAGACTCTGACTTTTCGGACTCTGAGTTTGATGCAAGTGATCTGGCGATGGATACCAAAAAAGAAAGTGAGGTACCATCATCAGCCTATTGGTCCCCAGCTGATCGTGGTGCTGAACATGTTTGTGTAGCTGGTACGCTTATAGCAGCATTTGCCTAGGAGGACCACCACTTATGATGACAAGAGGTACAAACCATATTGCGTCACACTGCGACTGCCTCCATCACCCACCTGCTGTGCGAAGGCAGAGAGGTAGCCGGCCCGGCGCACATTCCTGCTGTCCCTCAAGCTGCCCCTGCGTAGCCACTGCTGCCAGAGATACCAAACAGGTGCCAACAGCAGCCACAGCACATAGCAACAGATGTTTTATGTTGATTTATGTGTGAAACTAGTGCATTGTGTGCTTTTCAGAAAACTGAGTTAAGAGCATGAGTGACTACATTAAATGTACTAACTGCTCCATGTTTAAAGAAACCTGTGCTGACACTGATGAAGTGATGGACACTCTAATAGTTATATAATACCTGTCAAATCAGTTAAAATATACCCTAACAATGAGCCATGGGTTACTAGAGATTTACAAGAACTGACATCCAAAAAAAAGGGACTTTTCAACATGGAACATTAACTAAACAGAAAGAACTACAGAAAGAGGTGAATTGCAAAATAAAAAGGCAAAACTGAAGTTTAATGACAAAATTGAGACTGAACTACAGACTGATAGCCTGGCTTCTTTGTGGAATGTCATGAAGATGTTGGCTGATATTCTCACTAAATGCAATAATCATGTTGAATTGGCAGAGTTAAAATGGAATATCATTTGGCTCAAAAAGTCAATGAATTCTGTTTAAGAATTGAGATGCAGGATTTTGCTATGGAAATTAGTCAGCAAAAGAGCAGACTCAGGGTTGGATCCAGGAGTGCTTAGCCTTTCATTGACCAGAAAGATATCAGAAAGTTCCTTAGACATACAGTACTAACATCAATGCAGTTTGGAATCAGACAGAGTAAGTAGTGGTCATCTGCTTCATTCCTGTGCAGAGCAGCTCTCTCAACTTGAAATGTCTCTGGATTTATAGCAAGTGCCAAACCTATAGAAATAGGCAAATGTTATTTCATTAGTAAAAACTACACAACCAAAAGAATTAGGTGACTTGACACTGGCGGACTTAACTGCTCATGTAACGACATTCTTCGAGAAAGATACAGAACAACTACGTCACAAAACCAAGGAATACCTCGGCCCTTACCAGAGCAAAGGGCAGTTGAATACATACCAGAATGACTATAAACCAAGAAAATTAAAAAGAAAAACTTCTGACTTGGCAGTGCCAGTCTCAGTAAGGCATTATGCTGACATACTGCTGTTGGTATAGAGGAGCCTCAGTTGTGTTTCTTCACACACTTCTGCTGAATAATTCATTGGCTCACAGTCCTCAGTGTCAGTGTGTCAGAGAGAGGATGTACAGCATTGTTCATATTGATACTCAGTTTTTGTTTTCATTCCCTTTCTCCACTATGACCTCCAAGGAGACCAGAGTGTCTCCTATAACTGAGCCTGCCCTTTTAATTCGCTTGTTGATTCAGTGGGTCTCTCTTGAAGTGATGTTAGTAGTCTAGCACACCACAGTGTACAAAATCACATTGGCCATTATAGAGTTACAAAAGATGTGAAGATTTTCGCTTAACAAATTAAAGGAACGCAGTCTCCTAAATATAAAGATCCTGCTCTGCCCTTTTCTATATAGTTCCTCTGTGTTCCAAGACTTCACACTGGCGGCCTTAACTGCTCATGTAATGAAATCCTTTGAGAAAATTGTAAAACAACTATGTCACAAGACCAAAGAATACCTCGGCCCTTACCAGAGCAAAGGGTGGTTGTGGATATCACAGCAACACTTTTAATTTTACTGAATGAGCACTTGGAAAGACCAAAAAAAATACCCAAGATTGCTGTTTATAGGTTTCTCACCAGCTTTTGAAACAATCCGGAACAAGGCCTCTGACAGTAATTTTATGAGGTGGTGCAAAAATGTTTTCAGGGCTCCTTTCCTGCAGCATTTCCAATTGTGTTTTTATCCAGTTTTAAGCATAAACTCAGAAAAGTTACAAAAGATGACAGAGTGAAGGAAAGGAGCACTTTATTGATTTTCTGCAATTTAGGCTCCCTATAGAATGTGCATTTGAATATCTTTTTCTGCTACAATGCAGATCAGGAGAAGATCATTCACATTAGAACATCCTTTTTCATTTCTAGTCATTTTCTAACCCTTTAGTCCTGAACAGGGTCGAGGGGTGTCTTCTGTACCCTAACCCAGCTGACATAGGTTAGGAACAAATCCTGGACAGGGTGCCAGTCCATCGCAGGGCAAACACACACACAGACACACACCAACCCCAACCACTCACTAGGGTCAATTTAGGATTAGCAATACACCTAACCTGCATGTCTTTGGGCTGTAGGAGGAAACCGTAGCACCCGGAAGAAACCCTTGCAGACACAGGGAGAGGAGCATGAGGACCCAGAGCATGAACCCTGGTCTCCTTACAATGAGGCAGTAGTGCTACTACTGTGCCACCATGCCACCTCACATCCTTTTATTTATACTTGAACTTCAACAATGCAGGTAAGATGAAAGAAATATTAATCAAAATTAAAAAATAGCCTTAAAGTTTGCTTAAAAATTAGCTTTTTTGTGAATCACAGCTGTCGAACGACAGCATCCAAATTAATCATACTGGCAATGTTTAATTCAGAGCTCATCCTAGCCAAATCCACAAGACATTCTTGAGATATCATAGACCTTAAAAAAGTCTCAATCAGCTTGAGTTTGCTAAATAATTTCTCTGCATAAGCTGCTGTTCCTGGAATTGTTAAAAGTATTCATAAGGTGACATTCACATTTTCAACCTCAAAATAGCATAAAATGACACTGCACATGCCCATATTACCAATCCCCATTTTTTTGAAGTTTTGTGAAAAGGAGAAATTTTTTTGATCCCTTGCCCCTCATTAGGTGGTGAATTTCTGGGGTCGGTTCATGTGTTATGCACACCTTCAAACCCTTCTGATCATTTTTGCTGAGAATACCTACTGATTTACTCTTTATAGGTGTGCTGCTATCAGTTTACATATTTATAATTATTTTTGCAGATAATTTATTGTGCAACCCTGTGCATGAGGTGCTGGAAGAACTGCATGGTTATTATTAGGATTAGAATTCAGAATATGGAAGAATAATTACTCAGTGATGCTTATACATTAAATAAAAAATGCATTTTACAACTTCTTCCTAAAGATTTGACAGCTTAGGCAGTTCCCAGACCTATGGGATGCAGACCCATATGTATAAATGATCATTGCTGGAGGTGATTAATTTGTGATGTCCCAAATGCAGCTCTGCTCACTTACCAGTTTTCTATATTTTGTGTAAATAAACCTTCTATTGTATCTAAGTTTTTGGTATCTTTATTTTCTTAATGACTTCTCATTAAATTCTTGTTTAATATACAGTACCTCAGTTTCCATTTCTCTTCTTAGTATCTTGATGTGGCACTTGGTGCTACTGCTCTACTGCCAAGCTTCTCTCCTGCCTATGGAAAAGTCTTATCAGATAAAGGAGCACTGTAGTCATTGCTTGGAAGGATTCCCTCATCAGATTGGACAGCCCCATACAGGGTCTGCTCTAGGATGTCCAGGAGGGGGTAGGAGGCCAGTTGACTGAGGTCTCTAGGACTCTAACTCTGTCCGACTTTGTTTTTGACTTTCTCTTTTACAATTTTTGTCTCCCCTGTTGTCAACTGCCAAGGCTTACCTCAGGCCAGGGATGGATGATCTAAAACCATTAAAGGACACGTTGTTTGAGAAGGTCCATTAATATGTGACAGCATGCTGTCACAGAAGCCTATTTGTTATTTACATCTGATGTCAATACCTGGGGTCTGTTACAGAAAGCAGGATTAGTTTAAAACCCACTTAAACTAAGTCGTGATTTATAGAAATAAATAAAAAAAATAATTCTGTTTAAGAAAATTGAGTTCAGCCAAACCTGCATTTCAGAAGACACTGTAGATAGACAGATAGATAGATAGATAGATAGATAGATAGATAGATAGATAGATAGATAGATAGATAGATAAAACAGTCTATAATAGATATGTAAAGCAGTCAATACTAGATAGGTAAATATGTAAAGCAATCTATACCATATAGATATGTGAATATTTGTAAAAATTAAATATAAAAACCAGTTTGTAATCAATATTTAAATAAATGGATATGTAAACCAGTTTGTAATCGATATTTAAATAAATGGATATGTAAAGCAATCTATAATAGATATGTTAATCAGCCAATAATAGATATATACAGTGATCCCTCGCTATATCGCGCTTCGACTTTCGCGACTTCACTCCATCGCGGATTTTAAATGTAAGCATATCTAAATATATATCACGGATTTTTCGCTGGTTCGCAGATTTCTGCGGACAATGGGTCTTTTAATTTATGGTACATGCTTCCTTAGTTTGTTTGCCTAGTTGATTTCATACAAGGGACGCTATTGGCGGATGGCTGAGAAGCTACCCAATCAGAGCACGTATTACGTATTAAATAAAACTCAATAATATACGATATGCTTCCCTCGCGGTGCTTCGCACACTTAAAAGCTCTTAACAGCACATATTGATTTTTGATTGTTTGCTTTTCTCTGCCTTTCTCACTCTCTCTCACATTCACTGCTCCTGACGGAGGGGGTGTGAGCAGAGGGGCTGTTTGCTTAGAAGATATGGACGCTCCTCTAAAAACTGCTGAAAGACTACCTTCACATTGATCCCTTCCTTGCGGTGCTTCCACTTAAAAGCCCAACAGCCCTATTGATTTTTGATTGTTTACTTTTCTCTCTCTCTCTGACATTCTGTGCTCCTGACATGCACTTCTTTGAAGAGGAAGATATGTTTGCATTCTTTTAATAGTGAGAAAGAACTGCCATCTCTGTCTTGTCATGGAGCACAGTTTGACTAAAGGGTGTTATTTCATGTCTAGAGGGCTCTAATAATGTTAAAAAACATATTTAGAAGGTCGTAAACAGGTTTTCTATGCTCTAACTGCGAAAATATTAGATTTATAAATAAAGAATCCTACTTCGCAGAAATTCATTTATCGCGGTAGAGTCTGGAACGGATTAACCGTGATAAACGAGGGTTTACTGTAAAACAATCTGTATTAGATAAATAGATATGTAAAGCAGTCTAAGATAGATAGATAGATAGATAGATAGATAGATAGATAGATAGATAGA
>JANRMT010062799.1:20795968-20862035 GCA_026402145.1 Polypterus bichir lapradei
AGATAGATAGATAGATAGATAGATAGATAGATAGATAGATAGATAGATAGATAGATAGATAGAAAAAAGTACTTGTAAGAGTAGACCAACTTTTATATCCACTCCTTGAATACTGACCAGACATAGCGGGTCTTTGGTACGGTGAATAGATTAGAATAGATTAAACCAGAATTACAGGATTCTTGAGGGCAAATATGGATGTGGATATTTAGCTAATCCATCGTTCTGGAATGATCTCTGGCTTTTGGTGTTCTAGAAAGAAAGAAATTTGACGAAATTCAGCTCAGTTACAGATGCAATCAGTGCCCATAAAAAAAATAAAAAAAAAAACCTGCAAAAGAGCATACTTAACTTGAAGAATAATGCTTTGAAGGTTGCAATGGTTAGCCACTTTCTGAACGAATTTTAGACACAGAAGCACACTCAACTCATTCACCAAATTCTGTTCAGAGAAACATAATCAGATGCCGATCAAATATTGTACCCTGTCCTGAGATGGTCTGTGTGAATGTTACCATTTACCATGTGATACTTTAATATGTCAGAGTAACCTAAGCGTGATATGTTCAGTGTCACACATCTGACACTGATGCAAATCATGGACATTTCCTGGCGTTTTTTTGTAATTGGAGACTTTACAACCGCACATGCCACACATATTGACAAAGCAATCGCAAAAGTGTTCCTAACTTTGAAGCAGTGTCCACATAAACATTCTTAGACACCTGAGCTGTCTTCCCAAGACAGAAATAAATGACCACCATCAAAGAGGAATTCCACAAAGTTGCAGGTAGGCCAATCAAATTTAAACAGCTGCAGCATTTCTAAGCACAACAACTGACACTGGTGGAACAAATCACCCAGCTTCATCCATATTGCGAAGTCCCTCATCTTTTATAGTAACACCTTTGAAGACCCTGTTCTTCCGCAAATGCCTACACCCAGTATGCTTATTAATGCAGTTTCAATTCGGGTTTCTGTAATGGAATAAGGCAACAATATTACTTCTGCATTGTATTGTAGTTCATTTGGCTGAAGATTTTTATGAATGAAGTACAAGTATGTATTCAAATATTCAGTAGAAATTTCAATGTGTCCTCTTATCCATTCTTAAGAAAATATGTGATGCCACACACATAATTTCAAAAGTTGAGGCCAAATATTTGGGGTCTCAAGTATGTACAAGGTTAGTTACCATTCAAAGAGTGGCTACTCAGGAGTCTTCTGTTGTAATTACCGGACAATACAAAATTCAGTACAGGCAGGATAACATTCAACATCTCTCACAGTAATGACTAGAACAACTCTATATATTTCATGGGTCTTAGACTTTTTTAACATCATTCATTTTGCTGAAAACATAAATCAATGCTTACTAGAGGGCATTGTAATGAAATAAACGACTCAGGAAAACTCCAAAAAGAGTTGGGGAATGACCCCGTATAATGTCCGTCGGACACAATGAAAAAAATAGCGAAAATGGATCAAAAAACCAAAGCATTTGACAGTTGAGTACTGGTTACATGGAGGCTTTTATAGAAAATGGTGGCAGGAAATTACATCAAAACAGATAGCTGGAAGTGACATCATCATGGAGGGCCAGAATTAACATCGTTAAGGCAGAGCCAGAAGTGACATCATAAATGGAAGCCGGAAGTAACGTCATCTCGGGAGAGCTGGAAGTGATGTCGCCAATGGAATTCAGAGATGGGATCGTTGGAAAGTAGCCATTTTGGGGAACTGGAAGTATTGTGTATGAGTTATGGTTTTTCTTCTTTGATTCTGTTGATGGAGAGAGAGAGGCATTAGTACATTCAATCAACCCTTCGTTTCTTGTAATATCACTCACGTGAGGGCTTGTTGGCCACCTCCTAAGCGCACATGTATGACAGCATATACTGTAACATTTCAAGGAAAGTAATATCTCCAAGGGTAAAGCTGGTATGTTAAAATAATTTAACACACAAAGGTAACACATATTTCACTGACTAACTGTTTTACACATTCATTATATAAGTGATATTGTTTCACGCCATTTCCCTTTACTTGAAGGCTGCTGCTGCTATTTATCTCTTCTGTCAGATATGCTGATAATGTACATGCACTGCCACAAACACCTCTTGCTCTGCTGACATGAAGAATGTTCTCTCCATTTCTCAGACTTGTAGTCCGTGGTTGGTCAGCTATTCAGTGCTTTACTCTTGTAAATGTTACCATACATGTACATTTTAATGTGCTTGTAAACTTTACAGTGAACAGACATTAATCCAGATTAATCTATCCAGGATTTTATGAGCTAAATCAAATGCAGTGTTCCAGAACCAGGTGGTGGAAAATTGCACTATGGAAATTTGGAATTTGTTCCAAGATGCAGGATTATCTAATATCTCTCATTGTGGAACAGATTTGTTCAATTGATTTAGCTGTGAAGAATGCATTCAGTGTATGAAACACACAAATGCAACTTTTGTGATGAATATATGTCAGTGTTTCTTAGTCTATGGGTTGTGGATATTTTTGTAGTGGGTCACCACGTGATTGTGTAGTAAAATTAGTCGGGTTCATCCATGCCCAATTCTGTGGTGAGTAATATACTGCATTCTATTTATTCTGGTAGTATATGAAACAATGGCGTTCACACATCACAAGGAGCTTTCATTTCTATTTCTAAGGCATGAAAAATTAAAAAAAATATATATTCCCCACGATACCACCTAAACTCTGATTACCTGAGAGCCCCACAGTCGACTGATGCTTTTAAACGAAACCTAAAAAGTTATCTTTTTAGAAAAGGCATTTTGTTAAATTATTTCTATAGATTATCTTGTTTGTTAATTTATTCTTATTTTGTAGCACTTTAAGATTGTTAAATATAAAGCGCAATATAAATAAAATTTATTATTATTATTTTATTATTAAACCCTGTTACAACCAATTAAACAATTAAAGTGAGAAAGGGGGAAGTCAAGGGGGAATGACAAACAAGCTTGTAAGATGATGTGACTCCAGCATTATTTTGAATTGTTGAAACAAAACTGTGTGGCACACAAATATGAATGTGAGGACTTGTGAACAAAGCTGAGGTATATATGAAGTTTACCAGAAGCAGTTTCAGTGGCCATGAACAACCGGTTGGTCCGTCATTGCAAGTTCACTGTTACTGCATGCATTAAATCTAAATCTCTAGCACAGGCACAAAGACGTTTTTGCAAGAAATTTACCGTGCCTCGGTGTAGAAGAATTCCTTCTCATAAAACTGTTTCAAATTGGTTCAATAAATTTCAATCTACTGGTAGAAGGATATTTTTGTTAGACCATTGAGAACTGTAAGAATACAAGAAAATATCGAAAGGTTGACACAAATTGTAAAATTCAGTATGATGTCAGTCGGCAACATTAAATATTTCAAACTGGTCAGTTTACTGAATTATTCATCGAGATTTATTCTGTACCAGATAAAATACAAATAGTGCAAACATTTTTCAGACTCACTTGCATTTTAAGTTAAAAGTGCATGAACTACAAGAGTTAAATAACAATAAAACATATTTTTTACTTAAAAAAGCTGCTGTTGAACAATCTGTTTGTGTTTCCACTATCTGTTGTAACATTTATGATGTACTTTGTAGTGGAAAGTGCATGTGATTTTACCTTTTAAATTGGTGTTCTTTATTTATTTTGTTTAATTATTTTGAAATAAATATATATTTGATTCTCTGATCACAAAGATGAAAAAGATGGCACAGATGGGGCTTCTAATTTAAAAATTTTTACTCCTTCAAAAATTGTTACCAGTATATGCAACTCCATCTTATCATTCATTTCACCAATTATTATCAAAGTTGCCTCCAGTCAAATGTATTGAGTTTGACAAAAAAGTAATTTAAATGATACCTGAGGCTATGCTGGGAGGCCATATATGAGGGGTGATAAAAATGTTTCGAGCCTGGAATATTTTAAGAGACACCAATAAAGCCAAACATGTTTTTTTTTTTTAAACATACTGCAATTTGAGTGAAAACGAATGCACTAGTTATAACGTTCACAAAGGTTTCCACATTTTGTCTTGCTTGTGTAGCCACTCTCCTGTAGCTGACTTCATATCTTCACCATTGGCACAGGGTGTCCCACAGAAGTAGCTCTTCAGATTGGAAAACAGATCATGCTCAGTTATGATAGATGATACTTATTTATGAAAAGAAGTCTTTATTAGATTGATGGACCATATTGAATTCTGAATAAGCCACATAATCAGCTGACAGTTTCTAAAGGTATCAAAATGCCACCCTGCCCTTAGTTTACTTACGTCATTCATGGCTATAGGATTGTCCTTGCTGAAAGCACACATCTGAAGATGTGAAACCATGAACAATGGTGGGATAGGAAACAGAGGGAAATCCTTATGAATTTACAAATATTATTTTGTTAATAAGAGAAATGATTAATTATTTTCTATTGAGTGACTAGATAGAGTTGTAAACATGTAAGCTAGCCTGCCTCTTACACAATGGCCATTGTTTTAAAAAAGCGAGACACATTTAAGTTAAGGCATCCTTGCCTAGGCTAATTAAGATATCCTACAGTAAATATAAGTCATCACATTCTAATGACCATTTGTAGCAGAGACAAATCCACACGGAAGAAAAATGTATAACTTATTTTTGTAGGCACAAAGTGCTGTGACAGATTCTTAGGTAAAGTGCACCTAAATTACTAATTAAAGAATAATTACACATAAAGACACAGGCAGGAAAATAAAGTAAGTTTGAAACACAGATGGAGCCCAGTATTCTAGGTCCATTAATGGATTGTTACCTTATGGCAAGTTGACAAATTGTCCATTTTGATAAATTAGGATTTAAAGTTGACGTAGAAGAATAAAAGCACTGAATGGAGACACAAATATACAGTAGATGAGAGCACATTCTTCCAGCCCTACCACAGAAGAATTTTGCAGCCCTTCTCTCTTGACTATGGCATATTAAGTGGACTTGTTCTGGGACACGGCCACTAGGTAAGGGTGAGTCTCCATAGGTTTATTATTCTCCAGTGTTAGATACTTCAGCTGGCAGCTTTTTGGCATCCATGTTGACTTTATATTGAAATAAGAAATATGTAATGTAAGCTACAAACGTCAAAAATTTGTGTCATATTGCAGTACACTAGACGTAATCTTTAGCCACTTACAAAATCAGCAGCATATAATACCGCTTTTGGGTTCAAGCTCAGAACGTTTTATCTCTGTTATAGAAGAACACCTACACAGATATTTCCTGCCCAGGCTGATTTAATGAATCCCATCTACTGTACCACAGCACTGCATGTGCAGAACAAAGGAGAACCTCATCAGACTGAACAGTTTGTCTCGCCATGATCTGGTTAATTAGTGTGATGTAACAGCCAGATTCAGGCTTGAAAGTTAGTTAATATTTCTTTATATATATATATTTTTTTTATATGGTGTCATTTGATTTTGTTTAATAAACTTTATTTTTAAAATGGTCTTCTAACAATGTACAAAAGAAATATTTCTAAAATTAAGTTCTTATGGGTTAAATAATAATAATAATAATTACTGACATATCTTACTAATGCTAATGTCCTAAAGGTTATGTTTTCTGTCAGCAGAATATCCAGAGAGAATAAACAAATCTGTTACCTTTTTCTCCAAAGGTCTTGCCATTAACAAAGTATTTAAACTCTTTGAGGGCTGAATATTTTTTCAGTTGTCTTCATGCAGGTGCTGGCCGGCAGAGCTAAAGGATGTTCTGATAAGAGAGCATAGCGAATGCGCAAAGCAAAATACTCCGTAGACAAGGTTTTGCTTTTTATTGCTGAATTGGACATACCGCAGTCCGATTTTGATGCAAGTGATCTGGAGATCAAAAACGAAATTGATGTACCAGCGTCAGCTGATCGGTTGGTCCCTAGCTGATCGTTGTGCTAAACGCTTTCGTGTAATGACTGGCAGCTGCATGAAGATACTACTGTATGTCATTATATGTCGACACCAGCTTCGAAAGAGTTAAAATATAAAAAAACATTTCGAGAGAGCTTTGCGGTCCATTCTAAGTGTACTAAGCATTTGTTGCCACTCCACTTTGCCAAAATTAATATTAAAAGACAGATTAATAAGTTCAATGGTTGAATTGTTAGGTAATAAAATATGACAGAATAGAATCTAGTTTATCGTGAAATAGTATCATAACTATTAAGATATCTGGAAAGGAAGAGCAGAACACACTTTTAATTTAATAATCTTTGACATTTTTTAATGTTAGAAGGAGCTTAAAGTCAACTACATAAAATATTTGTATTTCCTAATATTCCTATAAGTGATGATTTAGGCTGGAAATTGATGCTTTGCCTTTAAGAGAAGCCATATTGTTTATTGTTGTCAGGGTCATGACCCTCATTTCTAGGGGCGGAGTGCCCAGGGTTGTGACCGTGATTTAATCAGCAACCGGTATAAAAGGTCAGCCTTGGCCATGAGCCTTTTCTGATTTGTGGATAAATCCTTGCTTCCTTTCGATTTATTGTGTATTTAATCTTCTAGTTTTGCCTGTTTTTTTTTACTTTGATTTTGTTTCTTATCTGGGTTACAGTTGCTATGGTTTATTTTTTATTTTCTTTTGTTTTGCCTTTTACCTGCTTCTTCTGGTTTCCTCAGGAATGTGTTATCCTGTTTTCCTCCCAAGTCAGGACGCTATATTTATTGACTTGAAGAGGGAGCTCATTAGCCAAAATGATTTATAGGGGGCAAGCAAGTCCCTGAGAAGATTTATATTTACGTTTATTAATTTGTCCTTATGGTATTACTCGCTTGAAATAACAAAAACTTGGCTTATTTTGTCTTGCTTTTACTGTGACAGTATATCAAATTCACACTCAGAAAGTATCTCTTGGCCATCAGACTGGGAGTTCAGTTAACTGCTGTGTAAAAAGTGCATGGTTGTAATTTATTTTCTGTTAAAGACTGTGTAGTGTGAAAGTGCTTATATTGCACCTGATTTTTATGCTGACTTCATTGAGGATATGATTTAACCCTGGGTAAATTAATCCAAAGTGCAGTCTGCTGACAGCACTGCTCTGCTTCTCCACCTTCCTAGGCAACTCAGAAATATTTGCACGACCACACGCTGTTTCAGAAAAAAAATATTATGCTAATACCATGTAAACACAAGGAGTAAGCAAAACAGCTAGCAGCAGCCCTTTAAAATTAAACATTTAATCTAACTTCTCAGCTGCTGAAAATGAAAAACATCTCAAGTGTCCACAATATGATTTCCACACATAGAACTTTGATTTCAGTGGTAAAATATTACAGACAGTGGTGCATAAAAACATACAAATTCTGTATTAGTGACTTTACTTAAAAACAACAGGCTTCTAACATTTTACAATTCTAAACATCCTATCAAACTTTATTTGAAATGAGCAATTCCTTTTTCATTTATCATGCTCACTGGCTTAAATCCTTACACACAAATAATACACTCTGATGGAAAGAGGTCAATTTCTATTCAGAGATGCCTAATATGTGAACCCATTGAAAACTGGAGTTTGAAATTTTGACCCAGTAACAATAATTTCTGTATATGTATGTATGCATGTGTACATGTATGGAGGTATATGTTGTGACTAGCAAAATACCCGCGCTTCGCAGCGGAGAAGTAGTGTGTTAAAGAAGCAATGAAAAAGAAAAGGAAACATTTTGAAAATAACGTAACATGATTGTCAATGTAATTGTTTTGTCACTGTTGTGAGTGATGAGTGTTGCTGTCATATATATATATATATATATATAAATATATATATATATTTACACACACACACATAAACATATATATATACACATATCTATACATATACACATATATATATACACACACACATATATACATACATATATATATCTACATATATACACATACATATACATACACACATACATACATACATACACACACATATATACACACAAATACATATATATATACATACACACACACATATATAAACATATATATACATATACATACATATCTACATATATATACACACAGCTATTTCGTATCAGTGCAAGACGCCGCTTGTTAAAACGGATAACTCCCGCTCTTACGTGCAAGTCTGCGTGGATATTATGAACTATCGTATTTGTTCAAGTTCTATTTAAATTATAAATAGAAGGAATTTTTATTTAGTCGACAGAAATATCTTTGGTAGGAATGGTAAAAACAGACAGGAATATTATTCCTGAATAAATCAACTCAAACCTTAAACAACTTATAATATTTTGCTCTCCATAAAAATATATCCTGTCTAAATTATACAAGTTAGAAATAAAGTAAACGTTAAAAGAACAAACATTCAAATTTCTTTACTCTTATGTAATTTTATATAAAAAATAAACTTAGATTTTAAATATCCCAAAAGATTTTGCTCTCCATAAAAATATATCCTGTCAAAATTATACAAATTCAAATATGAACATGCTGCATAACAAAACCTGGAAATATAAATAAAATGTGTTCCTTTCAGCAATAACAAATCAAATCATTCTGTTGTCTTTGCTCTTATGTCATTTTAGAGCTGGACGCCTGGCATCTTTTTTTGGCAACAAGTTCGTTTATGTTTGGTGTGAGGTTCTGTGTTGTGGAGATTCTCAGGATGGACTGCAGGTGCTCATCAGTGAGGCGACTCCTGTGTGCTGTTTTGTTAGTCTTCATCACTGAGAAGAGCTACTCACACAGATATGTGCTACCAAACATGCACAAGGTTCGAGCCGCATGTAGACGGACTTTTTTTGTTCTTCAAAGTCACCAAAGCGCCGTGCAAACTCAGTGCGCTCAGTTTATCAGCAAAGTGCGTATTTGGGAACACCGTAGTGACGACTTGGTTCAACATTACTTGGCAACAGGGAAAGTGGGGCAAGTTGCACTGGTGCATTTGTGTCTCCCATAAAAGCAGCTTCACTTGAAATCACTTTGTGATTGTGCACGGGTAAAAACGTCCGCTGAAGTGTCAGATTCTTATTTAATTCTTCTGCTTTCTGTATCTTCTGCATTGCATTCAGGTCTTTCAGGTTACCGTGATGTTTTGTCTCATAGTGCCGTCTTAGATTAAATTCTGTAATTACAGCCACATTAGCTCCACAAATGAGACACACGGGTTTCACGGCAATGTCAGTAAACATATACTCAGCCTCCCATCGGTTTTTAAAGGCTCTATTTTCAGAATCAACTTTTCTCTTAAGCATCGTGTGGGCTAGCTTCGCAATAACTTGCAAGCTAGACTTGATTAACGCGGTAAGTGTTCGGCAAGGCAGGTGAAGCGCTGCATTATGGGATCTGTAGTTTATTGTGTTACCAGCGCTTCATATACCCGGGCCATTAATAACAATAATACAGTATATAAAATGATCTTGCGGGCCGGATATAATTACACGCCGGGCTGGATGTGGCCCGTGGCCCTTGAATTTGACACATATGGACTAAATAGAACTTGAAAAGATATATTTTTTCGTACATCGAGCCCGCGTGCTAATGTGGTTTTGCCTGCATGCCTCAATAAGTGACCCTCCCCTCGCTCTTACTTTTTTACCGTTCATCTAATGAATACACTGAGTATGGCTTTACCAAAACAATCATTGATTGCGAATAAAGTATTCATTATTCGAGTATGTAGATCAGGGTATATATATATATATATATACATATACATATATATATACCCGCGTATCGCAGTGGAGACGTAGTGTGTTAAATAAGCTATGAAAAAGATTCGTTTCTTACTGCATCAATAAACAGCTCGTCTTCTTCTTTATCTGAGACCTGACACACTGCATGCACGGGTTTTTTTTTAAGACTGTCTTCCTTTAGCGGGACATTCACTTTTTCCACCGTGTGCTTTGTTTCTGCAGTAGCTGCACTTATTACATACTTATCTTGTATTTATCAGACGCTTCATATTTTTTTGCTGCCTTTTCAATTGTGTAATTCGGTTTTTGTTCAGCGCTCTTCGGAACTGTTGCTTTTTGTCTGTGCACTGCATCAGTTCACGTGAGCCGCTCGGTGTACATGCATCGAACTTTCCCAGCTGTGCTGTTGCCATGTCGTGCTATGTCCATGGCTGTATCTAATGCTACCGAAGTCCCGGTACTTAAAACTTTCTCTCGCAGTTTCGCTGAGTTTGTGCCAAACACCACCCTGACTATGTCATCTTCCTCTGCATAAGCACAGTCCTTTACCCGTGGCAGTTTGCTATTGGATTGCCGCTGACGGACGGCCTTATATGGGCAGGCACTAAATTACAAACGCCAGCGGCAGCCTGTCTATGAACTTAATTTAAAGTGTAGGTTTACACTGTGCTTTGTTTCCGAAGTAGCAGAACTCATGAATATGGTTGTATATATCACTCGCTCGCTTCTTATTGTTTCGCTGCCTTCTCAATTATATAATGCATGTTTTCTTCAGCGCTTTTTGGGGCTCTTCCTGGTTTTCTACGTACTGCGTGATTACGTGGGAGGCGTGATGATGTCAAACTCCGCCCCCACGGGTTTGACGCTCATCTCCATTACAGTAAATGGGGAAAAACAGCTTCCAGTTATGACCATTACGCGTAGAATTTCGAAATGAAACCTGCCCAACTTTTGTAAGGAAGCTGTAAGGAATAAGCCTGCCAAATTTCAGCCTTCTACCTACACGGGAAGTTGGAGAATTAGTGATGAGTCAGTCAGTGAGTGAGTGAGTGAGTGAGTGAGTGAGTGAGTGAGTGAGTGAATGAGTGAGTGAGTGAGGGCTTTGCCTTTTATTAGTATAGATCAAAATGGACATCCTTGAGCCAATCCCAAACCCCAAAGGACATTGCTCAGTCCAAGGTAATGAAAAATGCATATTTGTCATCTCAAAATAAATGCACTAATGGATAGGTAATACAAAGAGTAAAAATAAAGGGAGTCTCCCTGGGACTACCTACTGTAAATCCAGACAGTCCTTGTAGGGGACTGGTTCACTAATTCAGGCTGTTAAACACAACTCCTTCTTACTACTTGTATCATCTTGTCAAACTACACTGGCCTCTATTCCTCTCCGGTAGGTGAGCGCATAACTCTGCTTTACAGTTTACTCCATGGTTACCTGGCTTGTGGCACTATATATATATACTCACTCACTCACTCACCCACTCACTCACTCATCACTAATTCTCCAACTTCCCGTGTAGGTAGAAGGCTGAAATTTGGCAGGCTTATTCCTTACAGCTTACTTACAAAAGTTAAGCAGGTTTCGTTTAGAAATTCTACACGTAACGGTCATAACCGTCGATAATGGTCGACAACGTCCGCCATGTTGAACTTTCTTATTTATGGCCCCATCTTCACGAAATTTGGTAGGCGGCTTCCCTGCACTAACCGAAACCGATGTACATACTTATTTCGATGGTATGATGCCACTGTCGGCCGCCATATTGAACTTTCCAACGTCACTAATTTTCCAACTTCCCGTGTAGGTAGAAGGCTGACCCCATCTTCACGAAATTTGGTAGGTGGCTTCCCTGCGCTAACCAAAACCGATGTACGTACTTATTTCGGTGGTATGACGCCACTGTCGGCCGCCATATTGAACTTTCCAACATCACTAATTCTCCAACTTCCCGTGTAGGTAGAAGGCTGAAATTTGGCAGGCTCATTCCTTACAGCTTACTTACAAAAGTTAAGCAGGTTTCATTTCGAAATTCTACGAGTAACGTTCATAACGATTGACAACGTTCGCCATGTTGAACTTTCTTATTTTTGGCCCCATCTTCACGAAATTTGGTAGGTGGCTTCCCTGCGCTAACCAAAACAGATGTACGTACTTATTTCAGTGGTATGATGCCACTGTCGGCCGCCATATTGAAGTTTCCAATGTCACTAATTCTCCAACTTCCCGTGTAGGTAGAAGGCTGAAATTTGGCAGGCTCATTCCCTACAGATTACTTACAAAAGTTAAGCAGGTTTCATTTCGAAATTCTATGCGTAACAGTCATAACGGTCGACAACGTCCGCCATGTTGAACTTTCTTATTTATGGACCCATTTTCATGAAATTTGGTAGGCGGCTTCCCTGCGCTAACCGAAACCAATGTACGTACTTATTTCGGTGGTATGATGCCACTGTCGGCCGCCATATTGAACTTTTCAACGATCTTTGTTACTTATGGGCCCATCTTCAAGAAATTTGGTACACGGGTTCCCAACGCTAACTGAATCCTACTTACGTACATATATACGTCCATAGCCTGCAGCTCGGTCACTGTGTGAGGTGGCGTTGGGTCCCCCATCCCAACGCCTCCCACGTTGTTGGCTGCCTGCCTATATAAGTCCGTCCGTCGCTCCAGTCTCTACATTCCCTTCCTTGCTTCGCCACAGGATTCACGTCTTCCTGCTGATAACTACAGCCTTTTTATTTAATCCACGGCTTCTCCGCTGTTTTATTGTTCATTTATTACGATTATAGTTATTGTGTAGGTATTTTAGACGTACTTTACATTGTTCAGGTACCCATTTCCTTTATCATTCCAACCGTACCCCCATTAACATGTCTATCGAGGTGATCACCATCGATCAAAGAACTGTCACTTACCGAGTGGTTTCCATGCCGGGAGATGGCACCTACCTTTTCCATTCTCTTTGTTACATATTGCACGGCCATATCAGGCTCACTCTTGATATCCGGAGGAACATTGTGTCTTATGTATTGAATGACTGGGACAGGTTCAAGGTGTGGACTGATGACGGTACAGGAGATAATTATACTACACAGGAACACTATAAGAGAGAAATGCTTAAGCCATTCACCTATGCATCTGCATGTGAGTTGATGGCTGCCGCTGAATTGTTCGGTTGTCGCTTCAAGTGTACCGAAATGGCCAAATATTTCACACCTTTCGACAACCGCCAATGCCTCTTAAACATTTTAGATTGACAGGTGACGATTTCAGTAGTGGAAACTTTGATGTTTATGAATATTTAAACTCTCAAAAGCTAGATGTGAAGTTATCGATGAAACCAGTTGTATACTTACAATGCTTGACAGATGTTGAATGTCTCTTCAACACAAGTCCTACAAATACTGTCGTAATTGAAACAAACCATGAAACTCAAACCAATTATGACAGCAGCAATCCAAGCTGTGAGATTTGAAACAAGATTACTGTTCACATGGCCAACTGTACGTTGCATGCTCAAGAGTAAGCTCAGCGCACAGCTTGGTCATATTACAACCGGAGGGCCGAACTCACAATGTGGTATACAAAGAGATCCTTAACAAATAATTATTGGTATATTTTCCCTCAGTTTAAAAAGGTTTAATTTTCTTCTTAATAAAAATTTTAAGGCAGTACTTCGCCGCTGCGAATCATGGGTATTTTGCTAGTATATATATATATATATATATATATATATATATATATATATATATATATATATAGTTTTTATAAGTGATATTTTTATGTCACTTTTTGTCACACTTTAAATTGGGCTTATTTTAAAACCTACATATATATGTTTGGTATCATTCTTTTCAGAATTTATTGAACTTTAATGTGATGTTGATAGATTTTCAGATTCTTATTCCATTTTTAAATTATAAACTAAAAAAATATCAAGAACTCATATCTCGTGAGATGAGACATTGTGCCAAGAGAATTAACCACGCCCGGGGCCGGAAATAAAAGAAAAAGAGTAAGACACCTGCTGTACAGGCTTTTAAATGTTCAAAGCGCCGTGCGAGATGCAGATCTCATGGCACGGCAGCAGCAGCAAGCCAGCAGCTGATCGAGCAAAGAGGAGGTTAAAAAAAAAACTGTATTTGTTTCCCATTGTATCACCATTTAAGAGGGGGTTTCAGAGGAGCAACAGCACAAGTGGCAGAGATGTGAAGTAGTTGGCAAGCGAAGTGAGCAGGGGGGAACCCCCTAGTATAATTATAAATAGAGAAAACGCACACACTGCACGGTAACTTTCAATTGCAGATGTTGATGCTTTGGAGGAGGCTCAATAATACTGTAACACAATACTACTTGTGAGAGAAGGAGGAATGGAATTAGCCTGTTTATGTTGATTGTTGGACAGAAGGGCCGAGCTGGGAAAGATGTGTAACAGGTTAAGGTGATAAAGGATAAAGATGGAAACGTACTCACAAGTGAGGAGAGTGTGTCGAGCAAATGGAAAGAGTACTTTGAGAGGCTGATTAATGAAAAGAATGAGAGAGAGAAGGTTGGATATGTGGAGATCGTGAACCAGGAAGTGCAACAGATTAGGAAGGAGGAAGTAAGGACAGCTATGAAGATGATGAGGAATGGGAAGACATTTGGTCCAGATGACATACCTGTGGAATCATGGAAGAGTTTAGCAGATATGGCAGTGAAGTTCTTAATCAGATTGTTTAAAGGAATCTTGGAAAGTGAGAGGATACCTGAGGAGTGGAGAATAAGTGTACTGGTGTACTGCAGTAACTACAGGGGAATAAAATTGATGAGCCACAGCATGAAGTTATGGGAAAGAGTAGTGGAAGCTAGGTTAGGAAGTGAGGTGATGATTAGTGAGCAGCAGTATGGTTTGGTGCCAAGAAAGAGCACCACAGATAGTAATAATAATAATACATTGTTTTTATTCATAGGTGCCTTTCTAAACACTCAAGGATACCGAACAATAGATAAGAATCAAATTATGAACAAAACTAAAAATACAAAGAAATATAAAAAAAACTTTAAATCAGAAAATGTTTGATCTGAGGATGTTGAGGGAGAAGTTTAGAGAAGGCCAGAAGGAGTTGCATTGTGTCTTTGTGGACCTGGAGAAAGCATATGACAGGGTGCCTCGAGAGGAGCTGTGGTATTGTATGAGGAAGTCGGGAGTGGCAGAGAAGTATGTAACAGTTGTACAGGATATGTAGGAGGGAAGTGTGACAGTGGTGAGGTCTGCAGATCACAATGTCATCAGCAAACATCATAGCCCAAGGTTACTCCTTTGTCCTTAGACTCCTCTGTCTAATGTCGTCTGTTAACCTGTCCATCACCATTGCAAATAAGAAAGGGCTCAGAGCAATGGTGATGGACTGGTTGACAGACGAGATTAGACAGGAGGCCCTGTGGACTATGATGTTTGCTGATGACATTGTGATCTGTAGCGATAGTAGGGAGCAGGTTGAGGAGACCCTGGAGAGGTGGAGATATGCTCTGGAGAGGAGAGGAATGAAGATCAGTAGGAACAAGACAGAATACATGTGTGTGAATGAGAGGGAGGTCAGTGGAATTGTGAGGATGCAAGGAGTAGAGTTGGCGAAGGCGAATGAGTTTAAATACTTGGAAACAACAGTACAGAGTAATGGGGTGTGTGGAAGAGAGGTGAAAAAGAGAGTGCAGGCAGGGTGGAATGGGTAGAGAAGAGTGTCAGGAGTGATTTGTAACAGACAGGTATCAGCAAGAGTGAAAGGGAAGGTCTACAGGACCGTAGTGAGACCAGCTATGTTATATGGGTTGGAGATGGTGGCACTGACCAGAAAGCAGGAGACAGAGCTGGAGGTGGCAGAGTTTAAGATGCTAAGATTTGCACTGGGTTTGACGAGGTTGGATAGGATTAGAAATGAGTACATTGGAGTGTCAGCTCAAGTTGGACGGTTTAGAGACAAAGTCAGAGAGGCGATATTGCGTTGGTTAAGTCATGTGCAGAGGAGAGATGCTGGGTGTATTGGGAGAAGGATACTAAGGATAGAGCTGCCAGGGAAGAAGAAAAGAGGAAGGCCTAAGTGAAGGTTTATGGATGTGGTGAGAGAGGACATGCAGGTGATGGGTGTAACAGAACAAGATGCAGAGGACAGAAACATATGGAAAAAGATGATCCGCTGTGGCAACCCCTAATGGGAGCAGCAGAAAGAAGAAGAAGTGTTGCATGATTTAACTAAATGTGTATTATATTAGGCCAGTCAGTTTATTCTAGGGAACTAAATGAAATTTAAATGGATGTGGATATGATTTATGGGTCTGCCTTGGTATGATTGTGCTGTCACCATCACTGTAAGTTACCTTGTAGACTGGAGTGTTATTCCTGTCTATAAATTTGTATGCAGCTTGACTGTTTTTTTTTCAGTCATGTGACACTAGGGAAAACAAATAAAATACTAACAGATTGAAATTCTTGACAAGGCCCACGCACAACTATGCAATAGCACTGTTGTTGATGAAGTTGGAATTTTTTCCCATGGTTTATGGCCAGTAGAAGAATCAGCTGCTTCTGTTCCTCATTCTTTGTCAGTATTTCATTTAGTTACACCTTTCACTACAATCATGCATGCCAGCAGTTGACAAAATTCATTGAAATTTAGATTATTTGTCTTCTGTTCTGGTGGTTAATTTGAGACCTTTCTTTGCCATTTACCATAAGAACATAAAAGAAGAATGTTGCTTATTCGATCATCAGAACCTTCAACTTCAGCTGTTCAGATTCATTTGTCAGCTTATGACTAAAAGCCTAAAATAGAAACTCCTACTTACTACTAGAATGTTCTTGAAATTCTTGCTTAATACTAGAATGTTCTGGAAACTCCACTTTAGTACTAGAATGTTCTCTGTTTCATTTTTTTATAGTTTACTAATCACTTAACCTGTTAAGAACCCTGAACAAGAGTTTGTACGTGGTAACAGTACAAATAAAATGTTCAGAATGGAGTGAACTCTAAATATTTCGCAATCAGGTCGATAAAGGACAAAAATAATCCTTGTGGAGAAATGATTGTACAATGATTGGCTCTTTGGATTGGTTTGCAGACCACCCTCATCTGACAAAGATTTGATCTCTTCATAAAAAAAGTAAACTTGCTGCTGGCTTGTTTGTCCATATAGCCCTATTGACATGTGTTTTCTGAAATGGTGTGCCAAAGTCATAATTCATCAAAATATTTTTAATTAAACCCCTCCACATCTCATCCCACCAGTCCTAGCTTATCCCTCTGTAGCGGTCCCGGTAAGATTCACGTCGTCCAAAGACAGTGATTTGTTTATTTTACTACAGGGACACACTTGGCCTTGACATGGCACTCACACATACTCAGACACTGATAAAGAGGTTCAATGAGTCAAAAAATATAATAAAGAGGGAGCTGTTGGACATTTAAGTTACTGCTGCTACTTGACTCGTGTACATGTTTCTGCATACATATCCAGCAGTGATGATTCCACTCAAAGCAATGGCTATGATTTTTCATTTTCTTTTTCTCTTTCTTGCCACCATGAAATGATGAATTCACAGATATCCTGCAATGTAAATAAAATACTGCAGTCCTATCTGTCTGATGAGTTCTTTTGTTCTTTATTTTCGGCTGCTCCCATTAGGGGTTGCCACAGCAGATCATCTTCTTCCATATCTTTTTGTCCTCTGCATTTTGTTCTGTCAAACCCATCACCTGTGTGTCTTCTCTCACCACATCCATAAACCTCCTCTTGGGCCTTCCTCTTTTCTGGCAGCTCTATCTTTAACATTCGTTTCCCAATATACTCAGCATCTCTTCTCTGCACATGTCCAAACCAAGACAATCTCGCCTCTCGGACTTTGTCTCCCAACCATCCAACCTAAGCCGACCATCTAATGTACTTGTTCCTAATCCAGTCCATCCTCATCACAACCAAAGCAAATTTGCACTCTCTTCTTCACCTCTCTTCCACAATCCCCATTACTCTGTAGAGTTGATCCCAAGTATTTAAACTCCTCCACCTTCACCAACTCTATTCTCTGCATCCTCACCATTCCACTGACCTTCCTCTCATTCACACACATGTATTCTGTCTCATCTGGCTGATGAGTTAATTTTTGCAAAATTTGCACATTCATGATTGATATCTGTACCCAGTCAAATCAGATGTAACTCACTTACAAAATTAATTTGAACAGTTAACAAAAGAATCGGAAATGAGTCAAAAATTGGAGTTAGTGTTAGCCTTCATAGTTTGTAGCAATTCCTAGACACAAACACATGCAGTGTGCGCTTATCAGCTCATTTTTAATATCGCAACTTTTCTCTGACATCACTTTGGCATTGGAGTGGGCAATTGCCACTATGCCCATTGATGACAACTATAATTTATACATTTCAAAATAAAACAATATACATTAACAGAAGTACAGGACGTCCAGTCCTTAGGCGCCTAAAAACAGTTATCAGTTCCTAGCAATTATTTTGTTTCTCCTCAGTTCACTTTAAAAGATTGAGAGTTTGTAAGTCCTTTTCATGATCAAATAGCATGTTTTAGCATACTGAGTACAACAAATCATGACAATGGCCACCTCCATCCTACTGCATTAGTAAAATCACTACATGCATTCTATTTTTGTATTCTTTGTAAAGAACAGGCTTTACCGAGAAGTACCTATACAAAAAGAAATGTGTTTCTGATTTTGATCTTGTTTAATTAACTAGCCCTAGCTGCATTTTTCATGATTACTGACAACCAATGCATTTCAGCCTTATCTTCTACTTGCTTGCCTCATTGGCCATTTATCAGGTAGACATAATTTGATGGCTATTGAACGGATAAGGTGGGCTGTGAGTCACCACCATTAAACAAGATGGGCAAAGATAGCAGGACTAACAAAGCTATTTATTTCCGTACTATGTTAAAAGATTATCCCCATTAAAGCTCTATAAAATATGTCAACATATCGTTTTGCAATAAAACACACCCGCAGCTTATAAAACAGGTTTTGCTTGTTTTTTTTTCTTATACTGCCTCTTATCACTTTTTCTTCACTCCCTATCAGTTTCCAAATGGCCTTATCAGTATTCTGTGACTTTAGAGAGAATGATTGCTTAAATTGGCCATTGGACACATCGGGGCCAAGTGAAATACAATTAATAAAATTTACAGAAAGCACAGCTGTTAATCAGTTTTTTTTTTCCCAAGTATAATTGGTTCTCTGTGAGAAATATTCCTTGTAAATTTTACATTTTTAAGTTGGAACAGCAGGCAACTGCGTAAATTTCTGAAAGAGGAGACACTTACTTGTAAATCTTGTATTTTCAGCAGGATGGAGAATTTGGGTTGCCTTATTTTAATTAAAAATCCTTATTTCATTAAAAAATCTTATTTTATTTATAGTAATTTTATGTATTCTGGGCAAATGAGTGTTTATAAAGATGTGGTAAAGATGCACAAAAAGGCAGAAAAAGGTTTGGGGATCCGCCTCCTATATTGTACAGCATACAAAACAAAATAAGTCAGACTTTTAACAAATGGCTCCAGACAGCATTCGTTCACTCAGAGGTTGATGCGCCTACTGCTTCCTGTGCAGCTCTTCTTTTCTCCACCCTAGCGGCCTGCTTCTTCTCTTCTTCTGTCGACATCTTTTCGCGTTAAAACTGATGTTTTCTTTAATTTTTCACTTAAGCTGGCACTTAAGTCTTCAATCTGCCTCAAGAATGATTTAAGATGTGAAGAGGTAGGGGAAGTGACGGCGAAGGTGGTAAGATTGAGAATGGCTCCCGTACACATGAGCCACGTGGCCACCCTGCTGGCTGCTGCCAAGAGTTGATTCTACAATAAAATAAAATAAAAATAAAAAGAGGAATAACCTTGGAGTTCAATAATCACCCTGAAAGCAGATAGTAGACGTCACGTAGTATATGTGTACCAAATTTCAGGTCAATAGGTCAAGCATGTGATTTAAAATCCTGGACAGACAAACGGACAACCACAGTAGCGTATCATATATAAAGATTGGGTACAAATGTGCATTCATGAGGTTTTATAAATCAGATTTTTTTTTTTTTTTTTGACATATGCGTATTTTCATTCTTGAATCCACGCTAAGTTTTATAAATGACACCCCTAGTCTGCTGCTAATGACATCTTAATAGTTGCTGTCTCTGTGGGAACAAGCATCCTTGTCACAGGCCAGCCAAGCTGTGGCTGGCATAACAGACACCAAACCAGTATACTGCTATACCAAACTTCTTACCTTTATGTAAAAAGCTTTTCTCTAATGATCCGCTAATTCAACGTTTTAAACTGGACTCTCAACTTCATTAAGCACACTATGATTTCTTAACTCCTATATTTTTGTCCCAATCCCAAAGTTACAAATGTGGGCTGGCTAAATTTTTATTGAAATGTAATAGGCATTTGTGTGTTGCATTGTAATGGATTACTTTTCATTATCTTGAGAGTTAACGTTTTGCTCTTTTTTAACATTCTTGTTATTTAAACCATTGTTAGTGTACAAAGGTGACTGCCACATTGAAGTAGGATTCAATCTCATTCAATGTTCTGTCTGCTCCACTCTTAATTCTCTTCATTACTGGAATTTTGATAGAATTATGGATGTAGACTCTACAAACAAAGAAAATTTAAAAGAATTAACATGTCAAAAAGGTTGCACTTTTTAAAGCTGTGGTAAAAATTTACTAATCTTTGTACATTTGTTTTATGCAAATGCAAATTTCACATTTCATGCGTTTTTGAAAACAAGAAAAGAGCACAAAAAGGGCGAGCAAATGTGGAAATTAGATTAATTAAAAACAACATCTTACTATTTGTTAAACTGTTTGAACAAAAACTGCCAGTCAATGGAGTCTCCTGTGACTGAGTTTGAAATCAAATGGTCTGGTGTATTTGCCTTTTTTCTCTCAAGAAATTACATTTTTGCTGCTGTTGTAGAATAAAATCATGAACCAATAATATCCAAAGCCAGTAAGTTACACAGAGTCTCATTTCAGTTGAGAATTTTGTTAAAGATAATAAACAGCCATGCTCTGTCTGTGGAGAACGCCACTGTTGCTGGCCTGAGAGAAAGTTTTACACATTCTGTAGCTTATCATAGATAAGGTACTTTGACACGTCTGTTTATGCTAATGGACAACACCTAATGGCATTTTTCTAACCTTTGCCTGATGTGTTCAGTCAATCCCACTTTCAATTAGGTTACACCCTTTATTCATTATGCTAATTGCCTACACCTTTTGACATTTTGCCTTCTTTGTCTCCTCTCCTTTTAACCACACCCCCTTATTGATATTCCTCCACCCAGTCTTTGGCATTGGCTTTTAAAGGTGTCATTTTACATTGGTGGAGTGGTTACTTGTAAAACTCAGTGCATTCCAGTGTTTTATCTATCTAAGGATCAGTGCAGTTCAGAGCTTTAACCATATAGGTGCTGAGATTATGATAAAGTTTAAAAATAATAACATCTTGTAAGATGCAGAATTACATAGTAAAACAAGTGCTTACTCATATTATACATTCTAATTTCTGGGCATACCAATGTCTAATTATCCAGTGTGCGATTATATAATTAAATTATCCAGTAAATTTTCATATGGATATATTTCTATACTGCCTGAAAAAGTGTAACATTTCAAAATATTTGTTACAGTGGGTAAACTTAATCTAGACATCGTTTTGCAGCCATGATTAGGTTTTTATGTTTTGACTTCTGTGAGAAGAAAATAAGTTTTTGGGGGTTCCACTGACCTTCTTAAATCACTTTGTGAATGGCACTACATTTATCCTGCTATTTCTGATATCAAATGCCCAAGATACAAACTCAGTCTTTTCTACTGGAAGGTCAGAGCCTTGTTTAAGTAACGTATAACAACTCCCAACATCTAAGACATAACTGAAGCACCAGTGGTCATGCTACTTCTCATGCAATTTTAATAATACATGAATTGAATAATTACACATGCTTCATTCACAGACACTATCTGAAAACACCTCATTTTTTTATTTTAATGTGAAATATTCTTTTATAATGATTTAACATTTATCTTTTGACTTTTATTTTTGACATTTCAAGAGATAATATGCTACATTTTTTTTAATATGAGGTAAACTCACATACTTGATAGACAATGCATCCTCACCAAATAATACTAAATATCTGAGCATAGTCCTTATATTGTATTGTTAGAACATGTTTGTATTCAAAATATCCAACACACATGATAACATAAACTGTTCTATAAATGCCATAAATAATAATTTCACAGACATAGTAGCAATGGAAAATTATCTGTTGACAGCCATGATTAATTTTTTTTTTTTGCTTTGCCCTAGTTTTATAATTAATCTTCTATTATTGTGGTTTCATTTGTGTTACTAAATTTATATATATATATATTTTTTTTTGCGGTGGTCTTAATGTAAAACTAGCTGTGTATTTTAGCGAACAACAAAAAATGCAGACATCCCTCATAGTAGACTGTTATATCAATCGTTTCCTGTAATCTCAATGATCAATTCATTTTTATGACATTAGTATCTTCTGTGCAATGACATTTAAGAAATGCATATATTGCGCATATAGGTTGCATCTAATATTTTACATTTGACTACTGTATATGTAAATGTTGATATTTTGGTAAGAAACTTCAATATCACAACAAAGAGCACTTTTTTATGTACTTAGATCATTTAGACTTGTGATATCCGACATCAAACACAAGGAAACCGCGCTACTCACGGCAGAACCCATCTCATCTGTCAGGTTATGCAGTGTAATGTGTACAGCAAAGTCTTTGACATTTCATACATTTTTAAGCATGATATGTGGAAAAATGTTTGCAAATTAAGATTGTGCTGACAGTAAAAGGGAATAAAGATCACAGCCCTAGGCATTTCTCATTAATCTTCCTCATATTGGTGTTTAACTGAGCCATTCTACTTGATTGGTAATTATTTACAATCTCAGAAGGATGGATGTCACATTTTTCTTGGAAATGGATTATAAGTGTTATTTTTTACTTGTCTCTGTTTTACTTCTTCTTCTTAAAACCATGTACACAATAAGTGGATTTTCTTCTTTCAGAGATATTGTAGTGCAGTGCAGCCATCTATTCACATCCATATCCATCTATCTGGCCTGTCTTTAATGACTGAAAGTGTTTTTGTTGAGAAATATTAGTGGTCATGCTCTGCACAAGTTTCTCATCTAGCTTTTCTAAAGACCTCCAATAATTCCTAGTACTGTACTTAAGAAGATCTTGGGTTTTGGTACATAAGAATATTTTCACAATCAACAGTCTAAAAGGTTTGATGGCTCACAAATAAAATAGTGTTATTTACTTACAGACTAAACTTTTAATTTTCATTTTGGGGAACTATATTTACATTTTTCATTATGTTATAAATGCTAGTAACAATTTCCATTATACAAATGAAGGCAGTGTAGGATTAAAATTAGTGTACTTGTTTGACATTTTTATAGTTTACATTCTCGTTTTGATTTGCTTGCTGGCCATCTCCTATTGTTTCCAAGATGCAAAATAGTTTCTACATCAGGGTGCCACAGGGTATGGTAATCAAAAAATAAATAAAGCAGTCACATAATCATATTGTTGGTTTTCTCTCTCTTTTTTTCTTTTTTGATTTTGTAGTTGCCCAGACTAATTTCCTAATTTGGCTTCTTGAAATTTAGGAACACTTTTTTCATCTACGCTTATCTTTTTGCACATTATTTTCTTTGACATTTTAAGAACTTTTTCTTTTGCACTTCTGTTTTCTTTGTTTGTATTGGTCTTTTGCCTTTTCAGTTGTTTCGGCACTGTGATTTAAGAGCTAGTGAAAGAAGGTAGACACCAACACTGACTGTGCAGAGTGGGAGATGAAGCACAACACCCTTGCTAGCTCTCCATGTTTCCCAACCTGTGGTGGCATTGCAGGTGGGCTGTGGCCAACCCATGTTGAAAACCGCTCCAACAATCGCTCTGGATTCACAGGTGCAGCATCGCTGATCGATGGCAGCCAATCCTGCTTGACCTCTCAATTCACCAAGGAGGAAAAACATTAACAGTCACACTCGATTCACCAATGGGGACCACCCCACTCCTCCCGATCAGATGATCACATTAAATTAATGGAGGAGGTCCTCCTCCCTGGTGGGTTGCGAACACACTGGCATGTGATAAAATAAAGGTTGTGAAACACTGTTCTACATCTTCCAGCTGTTTAGCATTCAAGTTCCAGGTTAGAGATAGAAACGTTCAGCACAGCATGCATTTTTTGAATGTTATGAGTAAATCTCACAACATAAAAGACGAAAGCCATTAAAAACACCCCCAAGCTCAGAAAAAATTCTTATTTATTGTTTAAGATTTGCTTTTATTAGAGAATAATCAAACTAAAAAAAGAGCTGTAATTCAATAATTAGTGGAACTAAAGAAATATATCTAACCAATAAAAAGAAAACAAGCAAAACATGTCTCAAACAAATGAAATAAATAATAGAAAAGGGTCTTCCAGTTTAAGCCAAAAACACTAGGGAGAGCAAAACCTTAATCTTCAACAGGCCAAAATCAAAACTGAAAGACATGTATGGAGAATACCTAGGAGGAGGAAGAAACAGGAAGCTCTTCAAGAAGACTTAGCCTTAATGGAAGGGGTGGATGGAAGCAAAGCAAGCAAAGGCTAACAAATGCCACAGCAAATGTTTTCTCTCTGGTAACTTCTGCACTAATGACCACAGCACCCGAGAGCCCTAATCCAAGCCCATAAAAGACTGAAAGAAAATAATAATAATAAAAAAAAAACAAAACTAAGTGTAAATAGGCACTAATGTGGTGCTGAAATCAGATTTTGACTTTCTGTGACCTGGCGACTCAGTGGCCTGTTTTACACGTCTTTTATTTGCCTGCTGGTTGTCACAGTGTAAGTGAACTCAGCAAAGACTAAATTTCTCAGCTGTACTAAATGAGGCTGTCAATTCTGAATGCCTTATTAGACACAGCAGGATGTAACGTGTAGCTTTTGTGGCAACAGTCTCTTTAAGGTCTTTAGAGAAGGTAGCTAAAAAGGCTCAGCATGGCTCCTCTGTATTAATGGTTCTCAAAGTCAAGGTTGGACTTGGTGATGGTAAGGCCCCAAGCAATGAGAGACAGTAGAAATCCTATAAGTCATTAATTATTCAGTTTCAAGACATTCATTAATAGAAAACCAATAAAGCAAATTTTCCCAGTGGTTCAAATTCCTAGAAGTAAAAGACTGTTGCTAACTTCTAATTGCCAGAAAATGAAATGTAATTTGCAAACTGCAGCATGATTGACATTGGTAAAACAAAATGCACCAGTTATTCAGACTTCAATAGTTAATTTTCCTTCTTGTTTTTCAAACAAAAAGTCACAAACTATATCCTAAAAAGATAAACTATAGATGTCTGCCTGCAACCTTTTTAAAAGACTGTGAGCAAATGCATTCATCCAGGGCTCATTTTGAATATGGCAAATATGGCCAACAATTTTCCAGAGTAAAGCTTCAGTTGTTGACATTAGTATCCCCTCTAGTATGAAATGAAGGAGTGGCATAGGAAAGACGAAAGTGGTACAAAAGACTGCATATATGTTTTTAAATACAATTTAATCAGTTTGAATTACCCAGTTTCAACTGTACATGTAATATATAGAGGGATCTGAATTCCTGCATCTTCTGAGCTGTCAAAATGTGATTTAAAGCAGTGCAAATGTCAGGTAAGAATAAAAATGAGATTATATGATTGATTGATTTTAAAAAAAAAATAACATTTTGAATTACCCATATAGTAAATAGGAGATAGTGCTGGCAGGATAGACTCTGGCCACATGGCACTGAATTGCATTAAAGAGTTGAGATTGTTTCTGATACAACACAGTGTGCGTACTAAAGTGGGTGAAGATAAAAATGTACGCTTTCTAAAAAGAGGCATTTTTCCATTCTCCTTTTACAAAATCCAGTGTCAGATTTAAAAAAAAAAAAAGAGCATTCATCTAAAATTAAAATAACATGTAATTTACCTGTAAACTCATAATTTATACTTAATGACAGCACATTGATTTCCTTATGTTAAACAGTGACATGCAATTACAGTGGCACTGCTGATACAGAAAGTTCATCTCAACCCTCTAAGCCACGCTGTCTATTCTGTATAGAATAACCAGCACAGCAGTGGGTAATACCTGGCTTTTGAGACAACACTTTTGTTAAGGTGTTTGAAGTTCTGCTACAGAAGGTGCTAAACGACTCAACGTGGATCCTCTGTAACAGTGGTTATCAAAGACAATGCTGAATTTAGGGACTGTGAGGCCCTAAACCAGAGCTATTCAATTATGGATTCAGTTGGGCCAGATTTTCAAAGTAAGAAATTTAGCCAGACATTTTCAGTGGCTAGTAAGCAGCAGGTAATGACAAATTTTAAACCAACAGAAAAGAGTATATCGAAAAACAAGTAATATTTAGTCATTGTTTCTCTTTTAAATTTGATCACATCTGACACAGGCCCATTAAAAAGTACCGTATACACTCGTGTATAAGTCGGGTCTCGAAACATGAAAAATCCATCATAATATCAGACCACAACTTATACACCCGTTTAAAAATGCGACACAACTGTTTTTTTTTTTTTATACATCTTCTCGCTTCCTCCAATCTTGCACCAGTTTCTCAGACACATCGAATTTTGTTACCAATTTCTTTCAGCACGTCAACAACTTTTAATTTAAAACCAGATTTATGTTTTCTTCTGATCGAACTCTCCATTGTAGATAAGGGATGCTCTTATGATAAAGGTGTATGAGGGTGTGAGATACAGAAAACACAAAACAGTGCAAACATCACTTGGATATTACGGTGTGGTCACATAGGCACAATACATAGAGAAAAAAATGCAGTGTGCTCCGTGGTTACTCTCTCAGGTGGGAATTTGCATATCGTAATTTCTTGGATCAATAGCGTGAGTTTTCCGCATTCGACTTATATGACCGACATTATAAAATACCGGAAAATAATACGGTAAAATAATGCCCTGACTTATCAGTGGGAGAACTTAAATGCGAGTATATACAGTACATAAAAAAAACAATAAAAACTATTACAGAACAGTGTAACTTACCATTGCAACTCATATTGCAAAAATGCTTCAAAATTATAAAGAGGTAATACACTTGTTAGTTGTTCATTTTCTCAAATGGAGTAATAATAAGTTTTACAAAAGTGAGTTTTGTCTAAAAAACATGTTAAAAAACATAGTATCTTCAATATGAGTAAGGAGCAATACTTTTTCTCCACTTTTGAATAAAAAAATAAAAAAATACACATTTTGCCTATATCTGACCTAGGCACATCTGAAAGTGCATAAAAATAGAAGTAGTACACAGTATTAGCAATAACATTTGTTTCACTTTTGAAATAAAAGAAATATTTTGGTTATATATGACCCAGGCACATCACAAAATGCATTTGACAGAATTAAAAGACCTCTCAATACTATCAAAGGTATCAGCAAACAAACCAGTAACAAGTGAGAAAAGTAACCAACACACATTAATACAACGCCTATTTTACTTCACGCTGAGGGAACGTGGGTTCATTTTAAATCACCACATTTGTGATTAAGCATGAATTTGTTACACATCCCACTATATGTTGATATGTAGGCTCTGCCTCGAAGCCCCACATTTAGGTCATTCAGGTGTTTGAATAGGTTTGCCCAGATACCACACATCGGCTGTGAAGTTGTCATCCAGTATGCAATTCAAGTCTCTTTTTGCCTTTTTGCTTGATGCTCTGGAAGGAAAATTGTGATCTCCTCCCTGAGATCTCAGAAACACACAAGTGTTTTACCTTTGGACAGCAACCTGACATCATTGTACAAAAGCAAGTCGTGGTGCTCAGCAGACATTTCTGATCGTAATAAGTGGTGTTGAAGGCTTGATGTGGAGCGAATAAAATTAATTTGTAGCCGTCATACTACATTGTTGTTTTGAGCTCCCTGCTTAGTTTTGCACAATACAGTGTACTGATATCATCTGAGGTGCAACAATGGACCAACGTGCTGCTGAGCCACTTACCTTTCCTGCCATGGATAATTCGTCACAAGCATGCACACTTGCTTCATAACCACACCATGGTCTTTGAAAAAAGCTGGCATTTTCTCTAAAACGGTCTTGCCAGTTATGTGTCCTTCTTATAGCAGTAAGCCAAGCAGTTCCTCTTGGAAGCATTTGTCGTCAAAAAAACATACATATATGCACAATTGTGCAGTATCAGTTTTGTCTGTGGACTCATCCACTGCTACACATATGACATCAGCTTTTTTTAAACACATCTGTAGCAAGAATTTCAACCCTGTGAACGTATGAGTATCTGACAGGGGTATGTTTTTAATAACAGATATCACACTCGTTTTAATTTTGTCGTCATTTATCACCTCATCCATGATGGCCAGCATATGATCTTTCCTGGTTTCAGAGTCTGTGAGTGGTCGTTTCTTCTTTGCCAAGATCCAGGAAACATGAAGGGAAGCTGCTGTAGCTTTCTCTTGGGCTGTGCATGGCCACATTGTGGTGGTACAGCTCTACACTTTTGCAGCCCTCTTCTGAGATCCCTCGGGAAAGTTTGTTCAGAAAGTCTGCTATTTCTCAATGTGGTGTCTCGGCACATTGTGATCTTTAAGTACCACAACACACTCATTGCAAATTCAACACATTGGTTTTGCTTTTGGACACATTGGTTTTGCATAGACTACTACCAGTACTTCTAGACGCACAACAATGTGCTGCATTGTGGGTTAAATGTTGCTAGGCTATGAAAAGTGTTGCCTTCATGGTACACTGTAAAAAATGTCAGTAAAGTTAACGGTACAAATACTGTAAATGGTGAAGGTAAAAGACCTTTTTTGAAAAAAAGGAAAGTTACCTTATGTTCTACTGAAAATTACCTATATATCTTAAACAATAAATTTCATTATTTTTTACAGCCAAGTTCTGTAAAATCAATATTTTTCTACCTTCAAAATATGCTAAATGCCGTTTATTGATGCATTACAGTTATACTGAAAAAAATCTGTTAATTTATCAGTGTAAAACTGTTAAATAATGAAGGTAAACAACCGTAAAATGTAAAACGGTAAATCACTGTTTCAATAAAACTGGTTATGATATTTGCATAAGGACACGCCCCTTTTTACAATATTGTTCCTGGTGAACCACATACCTTTGAATAGTAGGTGCTGAAGGTTTTTTGAGGTTATGGAAGCTGATTTATGGTGGGTTGTATTCAATAAGTAGGACACCATACACCACAAAAGAGAAAACTTTACTTCCCCACCAGACAACGTGCCGTCACTTCCTTAAACATTGAATTGTTTTCAATGTGTATAATTAAATGGTACATACTTGCTATTGGTTGTTGTTAATTAACTGATGCAAACTGTGTACTGGGGTTTGACCCTGCTAATACATATTGTTTATTGATTGTCATATTTATTACACAACATGACTTTCTGGTTATGGTTAAACATACTCTGTTGGAGTTTGTTGTGAAGACCAAATAGTTTTTACTACAAAATTATACTGTAGACCTAAAAATATTGTTACCTTATTTATTACAGTAAAATTTTGGCAACCCAGCTGCCAGTTTTTTACCGTAAATTTAACATTTTTTTTTACAGTGTATGTACTACTGTAGGAATTTATATAGGAATTTCTGAAGGTTCATGAAATGTGTTTTTCTTGTTTTTTCTCTGAGTTTCTGGCGGGACCACAAGCTGGGCCACTCGGAGGGTGCTTCTAGGCTGCATGTGACCCACAGGCCATCATTTGAATAAACCATCTGTAAACTATGGAAAGCTGTAGAGGTCCTATTTGGCAAGTGTCATCACAAAATAAGCCTGTGCAAATACAGAACGTGGAAAGAATGCCACCAAGGTGCATGGTGGGGAAAGGGTAGCTCCTTTAGAACTTTAAACATTCAGTGGATTCTTTCAGGGTGGGTGTTGTCAAAAGTCGACATAAAAGGTAGAAGGCAGGTGTCATCAACAGCAGAAGGTTGAGATTAGTAGCCTTTAAATGTATCATGTAGTGTTATCCATTGATCTAAATCACCTTGAGTAGACTTCAGCTATATATTTTCCTTACATCACAGAAACAAATACCTCTTGTCTATAATTAAATATAAAAAATCTCTACAAAAGGTGTCTGTTCTGTTGCTGATGGGTCGGATTAGGGTTTTGAGCTGACAGAAAAACTGACAATGAGAGCTCTGGTGGAAAACAGAATTACCAGTGCATCTCATATAGCAAAAATGCTTCAAAACTATAATACATTTGTTAGTTGTTTGTTTTCTCAAATTGAGTAATAAAAAATTTTACAAAAGTAAGTTTTGTCTAAAAAAACTTAAGAAAACATAATATCTTCATCTCTAAGTGTAAGTAGGCAAACTCAACATTGCATTTTAACATAAACATTCTATATCAATTTAAAATTGGAAGGTTTTTATAGATAAAGTATTTTGTAACCATTTTATACATAACAGGTAGCAGTTTCATCTGCATTATTTGGTAACTTTTTTAAAAAAACTTCAGAATGCCTCAGCTGATGTTAGAGATGAAACACAATGCACACATATGTAGTTTTTCTTTTATTTGTGAAAGATTTAAAAAGAAAGAGGAGGAGGAGGACGTTTCAGAGTTTACTACTTAATTATGTTGGATTTGGTTCTGTCATAACCAATACATTTACAGATTAAAACAATGACTGTACAAAATCTAGATTGTAATTCTGTTTCAAAGTTTATAGATATTTTGAGTCAATTATAATAATGTAAAACAGTTTAGATCAGCTAACATTAAATAAAATTGTGGTAAACCATTTAAACAAAAGGGATCAAAACATATAGATACTCTCCCTGGTTTAACACTAGAATTACCAGAGCCTACGAAAAAACTTGTAGATCCAGCCCACCTTAAATCCCTTCGCACCTCTCCATCAGTGTCTTTTGTCCTGTAAATGTGCCAATAAAGACAAGCAGCAAGCAGCCTACTATTCCATCCCCCCACTGCTGCAGAACATGCACAAAGTTCTCCCAGCTCATGCCTTGATTGATTATCTGGGAGTGAAGTGCTGGAGTTTTAGAGTGGAAATAATAGATTGTTATTTGGAACACATGCATTTCATGTGTGTTCTGTTTCTACAATAATCTGTGTAAACACATTGTTAAAACAGAAACGTTTTTCATATTTTAGTAGTTAATGACAAAATGTTGGCATAAACTATATACTGTGTGAAGCCTGAAGTCCAAAGATCAAATAAACACTTCACAAAAGGTTCAAGGATAAGACAACAGCTTCGGTGGCGTAGCTGTAAGATTTGCTGACTTGTAATCAAGAGCCTCCGGTTCCATCCCGACTGCCTCCTATATTTGCCGTTTTCAGTAGTGAGCTGCTCTTATTGTTAATATTATACATTAAACACATTTATAGTACTTGTAAAAGTTACCCTTTTTTTCACTTTTATTCCCTCATTCACGATCACGATACAAACTACCGCCCTAGGGATCTGACACTGTTACTTTTTATTTGAAACTGGGAACAACTGTAGATGTGAGTGGTGTTTTGAGGCAATGGAACTGGACATTCTCTGATCTAGAGGGATAAAAGCTGACAAACGCTGGTGAATCTGCCTTCTTCGTATCTCACCATTGCTTGAATTTTTTTATTCAGTTTTATTGAGTGTTCCTGCTCACACTGAATTAGTATGCACCTTATAGTCTATGATGTCAAAGCTGCACTGACAAAAAAAAAACAGAGACATGGATACATATGATATTTGGAATTATTCATTTTATGACCTGAATAGTACATTTCAGAAAACATTGTGGCACGGATGCAACATTATTCACATTATTCATATTCATTCGCATAACATCTTGTGGTTGTAATCAGTGACCGCATGTTTTTTTTTTACCCCGATCTTGCCAGTCTCCACGTTGCTGTATGGTGGTGTTTCTTTCGTACTCCAGGACATGCAGAGGAAAGAATAGTACAGAGAGGTAAGTTCAGCGCCTTTAATGAGAAAATTAAAAACACAAAATCCCAGATTTCAGCACCACAGTGCAAACTGCATACTAGTTTGGCAGACCCTGTCTCACATTGCATTCAACACTTTAGAAATTTTAATCCTGTAACAGAACAGGAAGTCTTGACTTTAATTTTTAAAATGAAACCTACCAGTTGTTCCCTAGATCCAGTGCCAACAAAGCTAGTAAAAAGTGCAATGGATGTTCTTGCAGTGCCTATTCTTAACATTATTAATGATTCATTATTGCATGGCACAGTACCTGATGCATTAAAAGTGTCAGTCAACAAACATTTACTTAAAAAGTCAGACCTAGACCCCCACATACTTAATAATTATAGACCCATATCAAATTTACCCTTTATCTCTAATGTACTTGAAAAAGTAGTTGCCAATCAGCTTCAGTCACACCTTACACATCACAATTTATTTCAGAAATTCCAAATAAATGGCTCCTGCATTGGTCATAGTACAGAAACGGCAGTACCGCGTGTTGTAAATGACATTCTGATATCCTCTGATGAAGGAAACTCTCCTGTAATTATGTTGTTAGACTTAAGCACTGCATTTGACACCACTGACTGTCCCATTTTACTACATAGGCTGGAAAATGACATTGAGCTTACAGCACTGTCGTTGTTTGGTTTAGTTCTTATTTATCAAATCGATTCCAATACTTACAGAAATGTGCTGACAGTACTCCATCATTATACACAGAAATGAGATATGGTGTCCCGCAGGGCTCAGTACCGGGACCTTTACTGTTTTCACTTTACATGCTTCCACTGGGATCTAACACTAGAAAATATCATGTTAATTTTCATTTGTATGCAGATGGCACCTAGTTATACTTTTCTTTTAGACCAAATGATGTTTCTCTAATATTGTCCTTAATTAGATGTATTAGTGAATTAAATGAGTGGATGGATGAGGATTACTTGTCTTTAAACACAGAAAAAAAGATGTTAATTATTGGATGGAATGGCGCTGATCATAGCAATATTTTGTCATCATTTAACTCAGTTTCAATCACCATTAGTTTTACTGAATCAGTCCCTTAATCTAGGTGTTATCTTTGACAATAGCATGTCTTTTAAAGTGTATATTACAAAATTGCCCAAAGCAAATTTCTTCCATCTTGAAAATGTTGGGAAATTGAGGTGTTATTTAAATACATGGGATACTAAGAAATTAATTCATGCATTTATTTGTGGTAGAATTGACTACTGCAATGTGGTGCTCACTGGATGCTCAAATTGTTCTTTATACAGCCTCCAGTTAATCCAAAATGCTGCTGCAAGAATTATTACAAGAACAAGAAAATACAAACACAACTCCAGTTCTCAAGTCGTTACACTGGCTTCCAGTTAATTTTAGGGCAGATTTCAAAATCCTCCTTTTAATACAGTATATAAAGCCTTAAATAACCAAGATCTGGCTTACTTATCTGAACTTATCATGACTTACAAACCAGGTCCCTCATTAAGATATCAAGATGCCAGTCTGCTTATGATTCCAAGAATTAATAAAATAACAGTGGAAGGTCGAGCTTTTAGTTACAGGGGGCCCCTTAACTGTGGAATGGTTTGGCTGCTACTATTAGGTCTCAACTTTTAAATCCCAGCCGAAGACTCATGACTTCAATTTAACATATCCTGATTAGAGCTGCTGACTAACTATACAGACTGCATCTCTGTTGTTAGTCATTAGCACTGAAACATAAGTAACACGATAATTATAATTTGTTACTAACCTTTACCTATTCTGTTTCTCTTCTCGGTACACAAATGTGGCACTTGGGGCCACGGCCCCAAACTGCCAAGTTGTTTTGCCAGCCTAAGGTAAAGTCATCCCTGATGGAGAATCGCAGGAATCATGGGGTAGAGGGGTCCTTTCATCAGATTGGCTGGCCCAGCGCTGTTTCAGCTGTGGAATGGCCGAATGGGGGAGGCAACTTGATGGCTGAGGTCTCCAGGACTCTAAACAAATCCAAATCATATTATGTGATATCATCTACTGTTAAATTCTGCTCCGTACTTGTAACTTTTTTATCTTTATACTGTATTGACAATTTGTTCTGTTCCGTGTATTGTATTGTATTGACCCTCTTCTTTTTGACACAGACTGCACGTCCAACCTACCTGGAAAAGGGGTCTCTTGTTGAACTGCCTTTCCCAAGGTTTCTTCCATTTTTTATCCCTACAAGGGTTTTTATTGGAAGTTTTTCCTTGTCTTCTTAGAAAAGTCAAGGCTGGGGGCTGTCAAGAGGCAGGGCCTGTTAAAGCCCATTGCGGCACTTCCTCTGTGATTTTGGGCCTTACAAAAATAAACTGTATTGTATTGTATTTTATAAAAATCTTACAGTATTTCTTCTTCTATACACAATGGGAGACTTCTTTCTTGACCAGAGTCCTTTCTTCCCCTGAGCTAAGTATATTTATTGCATTTTGAATATCCATTGTAGTCCATTCGCAGATATCATCCAACCATCTTCTTTTCTGTCTTGCTCATTTCCTTGTTCCTTTAGGTCAGGGGTCATCAACTATATTTGTCAGAGGGCCAGAGTTTTACCAGACAGTCTCCTTGGGGGCCGGACCCCCAAGAAGAAAATCTAATAAATATCTAAATTTGGTTTAACATTATGTTTAATGTTTATACTTTTTCCATTGCATTACAAAACTCAAGGCTCCCATCACCTATACCACAGTCAACCACTAGGAGTGATAGATATTTTGCATCATTTCCATTAGGCCAAGTCAACTTTATAATAGAGCACTTGAAAAACAAACACGGAGGAAGTGACAGGAAAGGGTCTCCTAAAAGAGGTAAAATGGCACTCTCAAAGACCATGAAACGCAAAGTTGATGTAGAAAACAGGTCCTTCAATGATGACTGGACTGAAAAGTACGCATTTATCATGCCAACCTTCCGAAATGCGTCACCAGTATGCCTAATTTGCAGCGAAACTGTTGCTGTTGCAAAAGAATACAATCTGCGCCGTCACCACAACACAAAACATTCTAATTTCAAGGTTTCATATCCTGAACAGTCAGAGGCTCGTCAGAGAAAAATCGCCACATTGAAATCTGCCTACTCCCGTGCAAGTGGCATTATTACTCAAACTTTAACTGATCAAGAGAGAGCGACGTGTGCATCCCTGCAGGCTGCTTGGGTGCTTTGCAGACATAACCGGCCTTTCGCGGAAAGTGATGTTTTAAAGGAGTGCATGATCACAGTTTTGGAGGAACTTGCCCCCGACAAATCAATAGACAGAATTATTGCATCTGTCAAACAAGTACCTCTATCTGCCTCAACGAATGCACGTCGTGTGCACGTTTTGGCAGAGCAAGTGCAGAAAGCTGTCATTGACGGGGTTAAGGAAGCCAAATACTTTTCGCTAGCTATTGATGAGTCCACTGACAACACCGATATTTCACAGTTGTGCGTTTTTGTCAGATACTTTGATGGCAAAGATTTCCGAGAAGAGCTGCTGGCATTGCTTCCACTGGAGGACAACACCACTGCTGACATCATCTTTGGAAAACTGGAGGATTTTTTTAAAAGCCATGGATTGCCCCTGGATAAAATCAACCTGACAGTGACAGATGGTGCACCTGCCATGATTGGAAAAAACAAGGGTCTGGTGAGCAGAATAAAGACTGTTGCTCCTAAAACTAACGCACTCCACTGTATCATCCATCAGAGCGTGCTGTGCGCAAAGCTAAGTGGGGAGCTCAAAGAGGTGATGGAGAAAACGATGAAAATTATCAACCACATCAGAGGAACTTCAAGCACGCAGCACCGCCTGTTCCGCAAATTTGTGCTTGAATCCCAGGCTTCTCATGATGACCTGTTACTCCACAATGACGTGCGCTGGCTTAGTAAGGGCAAAGCACTGGAGCGCTTTGTTGAACTCCGTGCGCAAGTAGTGGATTTTTTAAAACAAAGTAAATCCAAAGCGGCAGCTGACCATCTCCGCATCATGCAAGACACATTATACATGTGCAACGTTGCGTTTTTAACAGACATCTTCTCCCATTTGAATACACTTAATCTCCAGCTGCAAGGAAAAGGAAAATCAGTGGTGGATTTGGTGGAAAAACTTGATGCCTTTGGGAACAAACTCGATCTTTTCCACGCAGATTTGTTGTCAGGGAGGCTGCTGCACTTTAACACACTGAAGACGGTGGGAGAAGGCAACGTAACAGACAAGATGAAGACATTCATCACACAATTAAAAGACAACTTTTCTGCTAGATTTGATGACTTTTTCATTTCCAGGGATGTCATTGGATTTGTGCGTGACCCATTCACCATCAGCCCAAGCGGAGAATTCTCCACAAACGCGGTGAAAATGTTGCCATTAGACGAGTCGGCCATTCAGAGCCAGCTGGCTGAAATTCAGGCCGCAGGCGACATGAAGTCGGCTCTCCGTGGTGCTGAAAGCCTGAGCGCATTTTGGGTATCTTGTCCCGAGACCTATGACACATTGAAAACGCTGGCTATGTATGTGCTCACCATGTTCGGTTCAACCTACACCTGCGAGGCTGCATTCTCCAAGATGAATTCGATAAAAACACAAGAGAGGAACCGACTGTCAACCCAGTCTTTGGAGGACTGTTTGCGCATAAGTCTGACAGCGGCCAAGCCTGATGTGAAAAAGTTGGTGTCAGAGGGGAAATGTAACTTTAGCCATTGATTAAGCACTGTGAGTAGCCCGTTTCAGCATTGTGATTTGAATTCAAGCCCACTTAACGTTTCATTTGATGTGCGAACATTATTTGTGACCTGTTTTGTTCTGGTACCAGGTTATTTATTTACAATGCTATTTTAAGTTTTTATACCTGAGGATTCTGCTAGTTTCAAGCATGTTGTTGAGACTTAGTAATAAAAAAAACATATGTTATGTAAGGGCACGAGGAAAAGTTACGCGTTCGTTGTTTTTTTGTTTTTTTTTAAACCTGTTTGAAACAATAAATGCTTAACGCCGCAGTCTGTCTGAGTCTGTCCTCATTTTGGAGTGTAGCCTAAATATAGTCATAAATGGTGGTTAGTCTGACAAGAGACTCAGTTGTTGTTATTTTTTGTTGCTTTAATAGTGTGGACAACCATTTTCTTTTTGATCCTCACAATTTTGGAATCCGGTCGCGGGCCAGATTGAATGGCTCAGCGGGCCGGATTCGTCCCGCGGGCCGCCAGTTGATGATCAGTGCTTTAGGTCTTCCAAGAATTACTGCTCTCAATTTGTCATCTTTCAGATATCTCCAAAACGCCTCGGTTTTGATTGTGGCTTCTACTGTTCTGTTCCTGTTCACCACATTTCTTCTCTTTATTCCAACCTTTTTTTTTTTGGTTATAAAAATGACATATAGTACCACTCCAGTATCGATCGCCAGTGTTTAAACCATGAAAACTCGTAGAACTTCTTGAAAAGTAACCCGCAAATAAGTCAAATTCATGTAAATGTTAACAGAAAGTAGATTACAAAAATGCTTTAAGTAATTGCTGTCCTTATCTGTCTTGCATTTAGCATTTAATGGGCTATAACTTTAATGTCCAATTGATTGCTAGATGATTACTGCTCACTTTAATTTTGTTGTACTGTCTCAATGTCCTCAATGCTTATTTTTGTAAACTCTTTAAAGTTCTTTCCTAATAATTTATTATGTATTGAATTGCCTTACATCCTGTTTTATCTTGTTACTTTGAATAGCTCTCTTGTTTTATTTTATAAAGTTCCTTGTGATAGTCAGCTTTAATACAAGGGGATTGATTTGATTCGATGGTTGATGAAATGGGAAGGAAGGAAAAAGAAAGTACTGTGATGACTAGTCAAATAAAACTGAAAAAATAAGAAAAACTTCTAAGTTAGAAACATGCTGATTTCTCTGTAAAAGTATTATGACCTTAAACATAGTTCAGCGTGGCCTCAATTCTAAAAATCTAGACACATTACATTATCAGTATAAGTAAAATGCTAATACCGTTAAGCTATCTTAAGACTTGTTTGGCTTTGTTTGACTTATTTATTCATCCATCCATTATCCAACCCGCTATATCCCAACTACAGGGTCACGGGGGTCTGCTGGAGCCAATCCCAGCCAACACAGGGCGCAAGGCAGGAAACAAACCCTGGGCATGGCGCCAGCCCACCGCAGGGTTATTTATTCATTTTCAATACTAAGGATCTCATTTCAACCTTCAGATCACATGTTTTCAATTTGTTTGTTTGTTTACCAATCAGGCAAGAACAACAAAACCAATTTTCACAAATTTTTGCATGCAGGTTGCCATTAGTCCAATTTAAAATATAGGCAATATGACATTTTAAATATTTCATGGATAGGAGGGTTGTAATAAGGGGCAACCTGAAAACTGTGCATTTATTCTAAAATGACTGAACCAATCTGTATAAATCAAATCACAAGTAACATTTGGATGTCTGTTTGCTAATCACACAAAACAATTGAAAAATGAATTATCGAGAAGAGGGTTTATAATGGGAGGGACAACTCAGAAAACCACACTGATGCCTGGACTCAAATTCACCTCGGCAGCATGAGTGTCCTGGGAAATACATATATAGCCAGGCAACACCATTAGTCTTAATATATAATAAAGCTAAACCAACTTAAAGCTCTGGTTACATGACAATTGAAAAAATTTATTGAAGAGGATGTAAGGGTGTAGAAGGGTGGATGGCATCTGCAAAAAAATGCATCCTACCAAAATGGAGTTGACGTTTATAATATTTCAAATGCATACTGTTGTTGATTCAACATAAAATCTAGATTCTGAGGCCTTTCAAATGTTCTGACGAGAACTATAGCCAATGGTGATGAATTTGGTATAGCATACAGGTTTGGCCCTACTTACAGAGAAGGCTGCATTCCATGTCAGTGAATAAACAGAAATGAAGGTTTTCGGGTTAGGTGAGGTGAAGAGAGACCAACACAAAAATTACACATCACTCAAAATTATCTACATTATTGTTGATGCAATTTCAAATATCTCTATATATAATCTTCATTTGGATCTTGATCTTTGTTTGTCTGTGAATGAATTAGAAGAAGCACTAGATGGCAGTAGAGAGACAGCTAAAACATAGGCATTGCATTAAGAATCTCCTCCAGGCTTATACTACTGAAGACTGTAGTACGTCAGTCACACCTCAAAACATAGACATTCAAACTAAACAAATTGTTGTGCTTTAAATTAACTAAAGAGATCTTCATTTAGATCTTGATCTTTGTTTGTCCGCGAATTCCACGCATGCGTAGACCACCTTCCAGTTTAGTACGTTGTTGTTACTCACGGATGTCAACAATGTGCCGGAATAACGAAAGGGGTGGTGGACAGTGTTACGCTGGTTAGCTCCTGAGGCCTGGTTAGAGAATGAGATTGCCGAAGATAAAAGGTACGTGCCTACGTAACATATGAATGAAAGAAAGACAGTGGGTAAAATGAATGACAACGTAACAGCACGTTTCAGAAATTATTATTGTTACGTTGTAGCCGGTGAGTTCTGCGCGTCTCACAGTTGTACCGTGCCTTGCTCACATGTCAGTGAAGTGATCCCTATTTATGCTTTAAAGAGCTTGGATACCTATGTGTCCCCCTTTTATAACCATTTCTCCGTGTATATTGCCTTACTCTTTGGATTGCCACAAAGCAACCTGCGAGATTGGAGATAGGTTGAGAAGAGATTGTGAGAGGAAACGACAGTGTCGTGAAAACGAGACAGACTGTGAACGGACAGAAGCAGAAATGCTCCTACACCACCACATAATTACAATTCAGACAGTGATTCCGAGTAGGCCATTCCTATTGAATCAATATCCAAGGGTTTTCTTTTGTAATTTTGTTTCCCTTATAAAAAATCATAATGCTGTGCGACGAAGGGCCCAGTTCACGACTGGCAGCCACGTTTAAACAGGGAGCCCTTCACAGACAACTTTAACACGCGCAACGTAGTTGGGCGCACATGGCTAGTAGGATATATAAAGTTACAAGAATTTCTTTGGGAAGTAATGGGAAGGCCAACACCACAAAAGCTATGCATTATTCCAAAACAGCTGATTGGAGATTCATGAAATTTTACATATACTATGTACTACAGTTAACCCAACATAGTATATAGAGTTAAAGGAGTTTCAAAGGTTTAATCATGAATAGGAGTTCAATAGTAGGAACAACATAAAAACTGGTATTTTTGCCCACTTACATGCAATACCCCCACGCCGCTAGGTAGAGCCCTCCCTGCAGCAGGGAAGTGCCCCGAAGGCCAGCAGGGCATCATGAACATTGGAGTCTTTAGTCACAGCCCTGCTAGATACCGTGGGGGCCGCTAGGAGAAGCTGCAGGGAGGAACAACGATTATTTGCCTTACACCCCGGAAGTACGTCCGAGTCACATGGACAAGGAGAATGACGTGCTTCTGGGGTGAAGAAAAGTACTTTTGATCTGACCCGGAAGTGATAGGAGATCATATGGACTGGGGATTGGAAACACTTCCGGGTCAGGGATTATAAAAGGATTGTAGGAACTCCCAGACAATGAGCTGAGCTGGGTGGAAGGGTGGCAACGCGTCTGGGAGTGGAGGATTGTTTATTGAGAATTATTGTATTGTTTAATGAGCATTGTGGAGAAGAGGGTGCTTTGTGCACTGTGCAGTTTGAATAAAGTCAATATTTGGACTTTTACCTGGTGTCTGACGTCTTGGACAAGGATTCAAGGGAGCAATAGCGGACCCAATCTGTCACACTGTCTTACAAGCTGACTACTCGTCCTACTGTGGTAACAATGTTTTTCAAAGGTTTCTCCCTTGCACTTACTGAATTCACTGAATTTGTTTTTCATACTGTGGCTATTTTGCTAAAATATGTCCATCCATCCATCCATTATCCAACCCTCTATATCCTAACTACAGTGTCACAGGGGTCTGCTGGAGCCAATCCCAGCCAACACAGGGCACAAGGCAGGAAACAAACCCTGGGCAGGGTGCCAGCCCACCGCAGGGCGCGCACACACACACACACATACACACAAAAAACACACACACACCAAGCACACACTAGGGACAATTTAGAATCTCAAATGCACCTAACCTGCATGTCTTTGGACAGTGGGAGGAAACCGGAGTACCCGGAGGAGTTCCCCAGACACGGGGAAAACATGCAAACTCCATGCAAGGATGACCCGGGAAGCAAACCCGGGTCACCTAACTGCGAGGGAGCAGCGCTACCCACTGCGCCACCGTGCCGCCCGCTAAAATATGTCCTTTTAGATTTTCATTAGTTCTCCACACACAACACATTGCGGCCTTTGTTCACCATTTTTGCAAGCTTTAGCAAAGCCAACAGAAATAAAATCTTCATCATATTTTCTTTTTGACATTTCAAACTAGACTCCGGGTCCCTTCTCCCCACAACCTTGTCTTTGTAATTCCCTCTGGGTTCTGCTTTGCCTCGCACATGCTGTAGTCCCCCATATGTGTATGTGCTGTCAGTCATATCAGTTTAATCATTTCATAGCTTTTAAAAGGGGTGGTGGCATCATGGGTGGGAATATTCATTACATTTTTATCTCATAGAAACGAACGCTGTCTATGTTACATTAACCACATTGTTTATAGGCAAGTCTCAGATTGCAATAGTATGCAATATAAAACTTTGCCAAATAGTATATCACTCACAGAAGGTAACTATAGTTTGCCATTGATTTCTGGAGTGAACATAGGCTAAACCTTTGGTTGATAATTAGTGTAAAGATTTGTACCTCAAGGCTTGCAAAGGATGAGTTACGATCATATTGCTAACCATTAAGGAAAACAATACAATACTGAGAAGTATCTGAGACAGTACCAGTACCATTTGATTGTGGTTCATTAGATCTTACCAGATACAGACTGAGAAAGTGCATTCCAAAGAGAGGCCAAGTGATGCATCAGTGATGCTCACACATAGGCTGAACTAACTTTTAATGTTAAGTGACAGTCATGGTGGCTGAAGGTTAAGACTGCAGGTGTACATTAGAGCATTAAAATAATCTAGATAACAGCAGACCATTCAGCCAAGCAAAACTGGTCTGTCATATCCACTTAATTCTTCCAAAGTAGCATCAAGAGTCTAGAATTGAAAGCCCCTAAAGACCTACTGTCTACCACACTGCTTGTAGCTTATTCCATTTTTCTGTGGTTCTCTGTCTAAAGAAAAACTTCCTAATGTTTGAGTGAAATTTACCCTTAACAAGTTTCCAGTAGTGTCCCTGAGGTCTTAATGAACTAATTTTAAAGTAGCAGTCTTGATCCACTGTACTCATTCCCTTTATAATTTTAAATGCTTCAATCATGTCTCCTCATAATCTTCTTTTACTTACACTGAAAAGGCTTAGCTCTTTTTCTCTTTCCTCATAATTCATCCCCTGTAACCCTGGAATCATTCTAGTCGCTCTTCCATGGACTTTTTTCAGTGCTGCTATGCCTTTTTTTAACTTGTAGGCCAAAACTGTAAACAGTGCTACAGATGAGGCCTCACCAGTGTGTTATAAAACATGAGCAGAACCTCCTGTGACTTGTACTCCACATATCAGGGTGCTATATAACCTGACATTCTGTTAGCCTTCTTAATGGCTTCTGAACACTGTCTGGAAGTCGATAGTTTAGAGTCCACTATGACTCCTAAATCCTTCTCAAAAGATGTACTTTTGATTTTCAGACCTCCCACTGTGTATTCAAACCTAACATTTTTACTTCCTACACGTAATACTTCACCTTGACTTACATTGCATTTCATACTGTATGCCACAAATCTGACAAAGCATGTACAGTATGCTGTCCAAGTTCCATTGTAATGATTCAAAGGATTCTACAAGCCTTATCTGCTATGCTACAGAAAACATGGCAATGCTTTTGTGTCTACGGGCCCTCGCAATACGCGGGTACCCCATCCGAAACGCATCTCTGCTGTCTGCCTAATGCTACAAGGATAGAACTGATTACCAGGTTAAGACACATTTAATTGCAAAATAAGATTAAGCAGGTTAAGGAAAGTCATGCGATTATAGTAGTGGGACTGTGCTCATTATATTTGAATATAATACTGCTAAGTGATGGGCAGTACTGTAGGCCTGTGTTGATTTTAAATACAGAAATGGGAAAAGTGAAACCATAATAATCAACAACTGAAATTGAGTTTATTGCTATATTGGAATTAAAGGAAATCTATGGAGAAATACATCCATCCATCCATTATCCAACCCCGCTATATCCTAATTACAGGGTCACGCTGGAGCCAATCCCAGCCAATATAGGGAACAAACTCTGGGCAGGGCACCAGCCCACCACAGGGTGGGCACATACACACTAAACACAATTTAGAATCACCAATGTACCTAACCTGCATGTCTTTGGGAGGAAACCGGAGGAGACCCATGCAGACACAGGGAGAACATCCAAACACCACAGAGGGAGGACCCAGGAAGCGAACCCGGGTCTCTTAACTGCAAGGCAGCAGCGCTACCACTGCACCACCGCGCCGCCCTTTTCGAAAGACCACTACCCAAAAATCAAAACTTGGTTAATGAAGATCTTTTCCAGAGAGTTGAACATAAGTTACTGATATTGCATGGCAGATGGCTTTACCCAATGTAACTTTACATTTCTTTATACTGTAAATCTTTATAATTAAGAGTACAGGCTAGATGACATGCCCAGGGTTGAAGGCAGGTATTGAATCTTCATCTTTTCACTTTTAAAGTTTAGTGCCTCAGCCATTACCATAGACTCTACTTGCCAGTTCCTCATTTTTCACAAAATGCTTCTTTTTGAAAAGGTTAGTTCCATAAATTGTGAGAGTGTAGATGCCAAGAACTGACAATTTTTTACTGCTTTGCAGTTTCATCTGAAAAGACACTACGGTAACATCCATCTCATACAAAATATGTTTCAATTTAATAGTATTTATAATAAAAGCAAGGGAAGAGCAAGAAAACACACAGAGCTACATTCCAGAGAACAGACTGCACATACAGAAGGAGAACTTTATATTAGCTCGCAACTTTTAGGCAAAAAATAACAAAGAAATGTTAAAAGGACAAGTTTGGTATTTTTCAAGTTAAAATCAAATTTCATTTTCACAATCTTTGTATGCATCAATTCGCATAGGAAATCGTGCTCTTGAGTGAAGCATTTTTGTCAGTTTAAAAAAATGCCACATCTCTTTTTGTGGTTTAAAATAATATTTATCGGGCACCAGTCCAAAACATGAAACAAAAAAAATAATAATAAATATGTCTAAGTTTCTGAGTATTGATTCATAGTTTGAGATTGCACACATATTGTTATTAGGAGAAAAGGATTGTCTGTGAGATTCTACCAGTTGAAGAGGGTCAGGTTGTGCTCTTCACCTCATTGCCCGTCTCCATATCTATCAGCCTTGCTCTCCCAGGGTTGAGGCTTCCCGTAGGTCATTTTGGGAATGCTGCAGTTACCCTTGTTCCTTTGTGAGTGATCTGAGTGATATTGTCATAAACGTACCAGAGAAACACAGAAGGAATACTTTCTGAAATCAAAAGTTTGCCCCAACAATTTGGTAAGTTTCAAAGGAATACTCCACTCAAAAATGATTTTTTTATATGCTGTTTACCCCATGTGATTTTTGGTGATGGCCAAGAAAAAGGTTTAATCTCATGTTTTCCAGGAGAATGCAGATAATGTTTTTTTCTGAATAAATGGGGTCTGTAATGATTAACGCTGTACAAAAGCAAACATTAAAAAATCCAATGAAAATGTCTCATGTTAGTCATCTTGCACTTGCATAATCCAAATTTATGAATCACCATTTTTTTTTTGCAAAATACTGTTAAATAAACCCTTCCAGCAAATGAAAGAAGATCTCTAACAGGAAGTGTGTTCTGATTGGTCCGAGCTTTTCAACTTGTTTAATTCAAATGCTTCACTCCATTTGCACTGACTTTCACTTTGTGCTGTACATTCATTTTCCAAGAGTATTTAATAGTATTTTTGCAAAAATTCAAATGTGTTTTGCATGTTGTAAGCATATGACTTGGCACAATGAGTGCTGGACTGGAAGATCTGGCATCCTGCCTGTGGTTGAGGATAATACTCTACTCAGCCAGGAGGCTATGATGGGCAGAGCACAAGAATGGAGGGAGAACCCTGCTAGTCATTGATTTCTGTCCCAGTCAAGATTACCATATAATAGATAGATGAGGAACAAATGGATGTATTGAAATATTTGTCCTCCAGCATGAGAGGTGGCAGTGTTCCCCTGCCTGGAGCCCAGACTGAACACCTGCATGGTTGCTTGAGAGTTGAAATTCACAAAGGTGACCCTGTTAGGGTACTGCATGGGGTGCTGTGAAGAACAGATCTCCCAATTTCAGGGAATTTCCATATGATCTGGAAGTGCTTGCAGGATTTAATGCCATGACACTGAAAGTATTCCAGGATCCACCATAAAAGAAGGCATTTTGCTTCAATCAGGGAGTCAGAGTCAGGAGGAAGCTTAGTGAGGAATAGTGGAAGGAGATGAGAGAAGCATCTGGTGATTTCATACTGTGTTGAATTGATTTTAAAACTCTGTAAAGGTTTTTCACATTTTTACCTTTTTATTCTTTTTACATGCTTACATCTTAAAGGTAATAAGAAACATCAGGCTCCCCAACAGTCATTTTAATCCTTGTGTCTCAAATATGACTACACTACAATATCAAACATAAATACATACATATAATATCAAACATGCATGCATCAGTACCATAAAATCAACCCAGCAAATACACATATATGACTTATGTGTGTCATGTCTGTTACAAAATGCGTCCATCTATCTATTGTCACACACGTGCGAATGGGAAGCAGCTAAAGGGCTCAAAAGAAGGTAATTCCTGGTCAGACCAGGGGATGGCAGAGTGCATTAATCCTCTCTCTTATCTCCCCTCAGACCAAATGCAGGAAACTCCACCTGGCTCCCATGTCATCACTTCTGGCTCCTCCCCAGAAGACATCACTTCCATGCCAGCAGAAGAGCCCACCTTCTAATGACCTCATTTTCAGTCCCAGTCCCAATATCCCTCTTCTTTTTGCTTTTTAGCTTTATATCCGCCATGTTTTGTAACATGTTCAGTTCTTTTTTTGACTCTTGTCTGTAAAGACCATTTTCTCAGCCTTTTTGAATTTGTAGCCAATTTTCAAGTATACGGGAGGCTGCTCCATATCTCTTTCTTGTGTCAAGGCTTGATTGTCTGTCTGTCTGTCTAGAAGAGGCACAGCATTCCTTTAAATGTATTAAAAATGCTTCACTTGAGAATAGTTTCCAATGGAAAAGTAGTAATTTCAAAAAAGTAACTTTGACTTGAAAAATACTAAATGTATACTTTAACTAATGGGTTACTTTGCCAATAGTGTACAGTACACTCATTAACTGGCTAATTCCATTAAAGTACTTTCAAAATATTTATAGTGTAAAAGCAAGTCATGATAACTCCTTAGGTCAAGAACGGCTATTTCCACTTTTATATACTTGTAGTAAAATATATTTAAAGTGACACTTTTTGAATGTACTGCACCGAGTGGACATTAATACCAGAATATTGCACTGCTGTCTTTGTTATAAGTTAAAATGAATAAAACATCCCTCCGTTTACTTAACCCACTTTTTCCATCACAGGGATCTATCCGTGCAGTGGAGCACAGAGCAGGAATGCACAATGGAGAGAGCACCAGCCCATCACTCACACACATTCTGAATTACATCAGTTAGCATGTTATGCATATTATTTGGATGCGGTAGCATACAGGAGTCCCTAACCACATGCTGAATCCAGATTCCTGGAACTATGCGTTAGAAGAGTTTGAAAACACTATTTCATTAACTACAGCACAGCCCAGTAAATATTTGATTATAGAGTAAAATTTATTTTAGAAGTGCCTTGATCCATGGGTTTGCTTGTGCTTTAATTTTAGTGTTTATCTGTTCTATTCAGTCATTATTTTCTGTAGCTCATCTATAGACTGCAGACTGGGTTCCTATTATTCGTAGCAGTAAATTGGGACTTGTGACAGCATTCGTTTTCTTCAGAACCTCTTCATTAAGCAGTTGCTTGTTTCAAAAGGCTGTTATTACCCTTTATTCAATGTGATGTTCACTAGGGCTTTGGGTTGCAACAAATCCCCTGTTTTTAGAGTTAATCCTTTCTACATCCTCATAGTCCTAACAGCAGTTTTTAATGTACAATATTGGAAGATGAAGCTTTTTTCATGTAATGGCAGAGTGGCTCAGAATCTAGCTTCAGTAACTACCGTGTTCTTCCTGTGTCTGCATAGGATCTTTCTGCTCCAATTTCCTCCCACTTGTGAAAGTCATGCATGGTAGACTTACTTAGTTAACCTTGAATGTTATTTGAGTATACCCAGTATGATGGGGGTCTCAGCTGTCAAGAATTTGCCAGAGGCAAGTGCTATACCTGGTTGACCAAAAGGTATTTGGTCGTGCAGAGAAATGCCAGCACAGAGAGAGAACCACAAAGACACTAGTATGCCATACTGGATTGTTAGGGCCCTAAAAGGGAAACAGTCTGGGATTCCAGCCTTATTCGAAAAAAGAGAGAGTGAAGCCAAGAAGGGAATATCAGACATGGCAACGCCTCCTGGCTTCTGGAGAACACACAGCCCAGAAAGGATTGTAAGAAATTCTGCTATGCCTCAAGTAGTCAAGGCAGTTTGGAAGCTACCTTTGAAAACTGTCCCTTTAATCAGGTCAGGTCAGGTCAGGTCAAGTTGCCGCAGCCACCACGCAACAAAACAGCTCGGGATCCTGGTTGGCAACCCCCCAGGCAGACACGCAGTTCACACCCACCCTCCGGAAATGACCCTCTATCTGCTGCAACCAGATGTTACGTGGGTGTCCCCTTGGCCTGGTCCAGCCACTTGGATCCCTAACAATAAGGATCCTGCAAGCCAGATCACCAGCAGGGAATCTCGCCACATGTCTGTAGTGCCGTAACTGATGCTCCTTTACAATGCAGGTAATGTGCCTCATTCGAGACTCAACCACTCATTCAACAGAAAGACAGACCAAAGATTCTCCGAAGAGCCCTTTAATGCTAATGGAATATTCATTGGTGTATGGACACCAGGGGCCTCATGTATAAACGGTATGTACGCTGTGGTCCCCGGCCGGGGCTGGAGCCCGGCCGGGACGCCCAGGAGGACCGGAGGAGGGCTGGTGCCTCCTCCAGACCGCGAGGGGGCGTCCGTCCTGGTTATGTAGGGGGCCTCGGGTAAAGGGCTTGGAAGCCCAACCCTGTAGGGACCCGTGGCCACCGCCAGGCGGCGCCCCAGTGCCTGATTATCCCGGGAGCCCGGCACTTCCGCCACACCAGGAAGTGCCGGGGGGAAGACGACAGGGGACACCCGGACGGCTTCCGGGTGCGCAGCCGGCACTTCCGCCACACGGGGGTGTGTCAGCGGGAGATTGCCGGGAAGCAGCTGGAGCCCATCCGGGTTCCTATAAAAGGGGCCGCCTCCCTCCAGTCATTGACAAGAGTCGGGTGGAAGAGTGGCAACGTCTGGAGGAGGAAGGAGGTGGTCGGAAGAAGAAAAGAGAGAGAGAGAAGAAAAGAGAGAGAGAAAGAGAGAGAGAGAAAAGAGAAGAAAAGAGAAGGCATTGGAGTGGCCTGGACTGAGGAGTATTGGGGGTTGGTGAGCGGAGTTGTAAAAGAGAATGGAAAATAAACCTGTGTTTATGGGTGACATTAACGTGTCTGCCTGTCTGTGTCCGGGGCGAGGTTCACAACGCACAACAATGTTGCATACACCCGTTTCCACACTCACATCTCGATGTATAAAAACAAAACTTGGCGTAAAGCCACACACATTTTCATGCTAGCTCAATCCCTAGCGTCCGCAAGTTCTCCACTCAGTTCTGCAAACTGGCAGCACCCAGCATCAAAGCAGTGCTTTTGATCCAGTGTGGTTTCCCTTTCTTTTTTAGATTCATATCCCTGACGTGGCTTTATCAAATGCACTTGAATTACCGCATATTGTTTATTAGTTTAAGGCATCTCATTGTAATCAACCTGTAAGCATATAATAGTGAACCAAATGGCCACTGCTTTACTGTTGTTTTTCCCAGTGCACCATTGAGTATTTAACCCACTGTATCTGAGGGTGGAATCACAACTGTACAGCAGCTGATTGGATTATTGGGATACAGCATCAAGCACACCCTGTCTCAGCCATGCACACAATCTATTTGAACTGTTCTCATATGGCAAACACTTCCTGTAGGGACCTTGCAGTTCAGAAACAGTTTCATCCCAACTGCTCTAAATGTGCTCAATCAGTCCATCAATTGCTCCTGGTAGAACTGTTTGTACTTATAAGTACAATCACCTCACTGTAAACTTGCACTACAGTTATAATATTGCACAACCTGAGTCACTTTATAAAGTGCATATTTACATATGATGACAACGAGCATCTAAGTCGATTTAGATTTCCAAGCGCTATCTTCTTGGAGCTCTTGATATCATTTTAAGATGAAATGCAGTAAATAATGTTTATTACATTATACACATACATTTTAAACTTCATTAAAATAATGTATATTGTTAATAATTAAACATGTGAGGACACTGAGGCACAGCACTAGCGACGAGCTGGCGGCCCATTCAGGGATTGTTCCTGCCTCGCACTGTACGCTTTCTGAGATTGGAGTGACCCTGGATGGATAGATGAATGGAGTAATTAAACATGTACTAAGAAGATATTTCAATATTTCATAAAAGTTTTGAAGAATCGGCATTCTAAGTTTACAGATGGCTTGGCATCTATTACAGAGTTGATTGTGTGATGATTGGTTACTTGGAGAAAGAAAAGGAAGGACAGGAATTGGGGGTTAATAAGTTTGAGAGAGACAGTACTGCTGCAGTAAATGATTTCATCAAAGGTCACACACAGTGCAGCAAGCATCTTGCAGGAGGCAGGAACAATCGCTAATACTGCGCCACCGTGTTCCCATGTTTAATACAGTACGTGCTTTTAAATCATGAAAATGACATCAAGTATACATCTAAGTTTTTTTAATTATTCAGAGAGCTGTAATATCACAAATGTAATGGATTCTGTGTTCTGTCGGTGGAAGAGAAAGCCCGTTTAAGAAGCACGTGGTGATTCACACACATAGAGCACATAAAAGAACACCTAGAAAGAAGCATTTAACATGCTACTTTAGTTACGATGGGATCTGAGAAACCAGTAAATGAAACGATTTTAAGATGAAGTTTATGACGTTCTACTTTGATGACAAAATAAAGTACACGATTAAAGTGGAAATTTCAAGATTAATATTGACATTTGGACATTTTGTTTTTCTTTTCTCTGTACCCTAATACGCTTCCATATGACACTCGGACGGTGGGCTACAACTCGCCTTTGATATCTGACCAGTTCTTATTTATTTCGGACACTTTGTGACTTTCTGAACTGAGTTTCTCCGACACTCTATGTCACTTGATTAACTTCCTTTTGTTGTTTATATCACTGCCTAAACCAACAAATAGTATGTTTTTCCTTGCCTTCACTTGGTATTCGCTGAAATTCTTTTATTTCCCCCATGCTTTTGTTATTGTCTTTTCACAGAATGCTGAGCTTAAGGGGCTGTTTATATTGATTTGCATATTCAAAGAGGCATAATTCTGGGAGGAGTTACTTTCCATGCTGACCGGGATTTATGTAGCGGAAGAATGTGGAAGTTGGCGTACACACAGATTTTTGCATCTGGATTTTTTACTGCATACGCACATTTCCGTTTTTGTCTATACGCCATGTTTTAGTGTTATGCATGAGGCCCCAGGACATGTTAGAGGGAGGTCTAGACTAAAATGAATGGAATGCTATCCCTGGCCAGAAGTGACCTCCAAAATGTGATGTAAAATTGCCAACAGACTAAACTTGGAGTAAATTAAAAACTTTGCAGTAGCGCTCAGTTGACCAATAATGCAACCACTGTATTGAACAGATGGAGCTTCAACACCTGTTTAGGCAGGCCCAAAGGGGCAGCAGCATTCATTCTTTGTCTGTTTAGACTGTCAGATTTCCCCTTTTTTGCATCGGTTTCTGTTTTTATTTTGTGAAATATAGACCACATGTTCTGTATCTTTTGGTATAATTTTTAAGTGTGAAGGGCTTCCACCAGGGTCCTTCCTATTACACCAGGACTCCTGCTTTCACACCAGCAATGAATGGTTGTTGTCTGTCTTGTACATAATGCAGCCTCAATGAGCTGTGTCACCCAAATTTCTATAAAGGAAGATGCAAAGTCTGAAAATAGATGTAAGGAATGGAAGTTTTGGCCAACCTGATAAATTATTTAGAAATTGTGTGAAGATCCGAGACTGCCTGGCAAACAAGAAAACAAGCCACAGTGTAACATTATTTATGAAAGACCTTCTACTAAAATCCAGTTCAGATAACAGTCGAGGGGAAGACTGACAAGGTGAAAAAGAACACCAAAGTCGAGCAGTGAAGTGTGAAAATTGTGTGTACATAACAATGGCTCTTCTCTTTTACACTGGAAGTTGCTTCCAGAAAAAGAACTAGTATGAGCACAGAGTATATAAATATGCTCACAGCAATGCAAGCCTCTTATAAACATGAAGGCTTTTGTGCATTAGAATATAAAATTAGAATAGATAGTATATTTTTCAGTTAGACATTTTTCTGCTTTAATTTTTTATTTCATTACTCTCATCCCATCTCATCTTCTCAGGCTGCTTTTCCTGGTGACAGTCATTGCAGCAGCAGGCCAAGCAGGTCAGCACAGACCTCTCTCTCTCTAGCTACAGATTCCAGCTGTTCTTAGGCAATTCCCAGGAATTCCCAAGCCAGCCAAAAATTATAAGCCCTCCAGCATGTCCTGAGTCTGCAGCATCTCCACCCAGGGGGTCTTACCCAGAGCAGCTCTGTTTGGGAGCTGACCAGGGGTAACTTTATGACATGCCCAAACATTCTCTGGAGGCTCTCCTAAATTGTTGAGCTTATTGCTCTTATCATGGAATGTCAACCCAGTGGCTCTGTGAAATAACTCATTTTTGCTTCTTGCACTTTTAATCTAATTCTTTCAGCTATTACACACAGTTCATTATGATAGGTGAGGTCAGGGATGTTGATCAACTGGTAAACTGTGAGCTCTGTCTTTAAACTAGGCTCCCACAGAATGGCACAGTGCCCACATATCAGCTGCACTCCAATTCACTTGTCAATCTCATATTCTCTTCTTTCATCACTCATGAACAAGATCCTGAGATACCTAAACTCCTCCACTTGATTCACCACCGGGTCCTAGGGCTGTCACCACGACAGATCCCAACTGCTGTTAGACCACAGCCTTTAGCAGCCACGGAGGTCCTAAACATGGTTCATTTGGATCGAATAGATTTTCTTTCAGAAACCCAAAAGGATGCACAAAAGATTAAAGTCCCAAAGTAAACTGACAAAATTCTGATGGTATTTCCGGCTGCTTAAACGTATATCAAGGTAGCTTGTATGCCAAAAGTGGGAATGAAGTGTCAGCTGCAGAGCACCATGGTAAGGTTTCCTATAGTGGTCGAGGTGCACCTGCATCCTGTGACCTGCTTATCTTAAAAAGAGTTAAGAGCTACAGATTTCCTTGAGACTTAATAGACAAACATGCCCCAGAAGGATAGCAGTTACTGGCACTTGTTAGCGTGAAAGTTGTACTGACCCGTGATAATTCACTCTAACTACTTTCTTTCCGGCATCTTTTAGGGTGTTGTCTTCAGGACACCACTCACGTCTCTGGTGGCACCTGCTTCTCCATATTTACAAGTAGAGGTATGCTATGTTTGCTAGTGGGAGATCCTTGTGTGAATTGTTCCTTGCTCCTAAGTTATTTTTCAGCAGAGCTATCTGTTAAGTCATATTGTACTGCAATAGGTGCAACTTTAATATAAAAACATTGGTCCTATGAATGCAAGAAGCTATAATTGATTAAAGCCAAAGCCACAATAACAGACATCTTTTGTCTCATTCAGCAAAATCAACGGGAAAACATGTCACATTTCCATCATGTGTTTTAAGAATATACTATATGAATGTACTGTTATTTTACTGACCTACACAGCTTTGCATGGACTTACAATGCTGAAAGACTTAGCTTTAAAGTTGTTGCTTGGAGGTTCTAGCATTTTACTACATTTATAGTGAACTGCTATTTCCTTATGGCAATGATTTTCTCTCTCATAGATATACTGTATGTTTTTCAGGGTGCACTAGTTTTAATGTAAAAGCTGAACTTTGGAAATAAAATCTTCATGGCCCTAAGCAAGAAAAAAAGTAAGGATTTGCATCACATTTCAGCATAGAAGGTTTATTAAAAACATAAAACATTTGGCAAACAAGAGGAGACCATTCAGTCCATTTAGCTCATTTGTTTAGTTGACCTAACATCTCAACTGGATACTTCTTGAAGATTGTCAAGGTTTCTGCTTCAACTGTCTGGATAGTCTGTCCCAGATTTCCAGAACTCTTTGAGTAAACAAGTGCTTCATGGCTTCCTGTAATCAGAATATAAGTATAATGTCACTGTGCTCTGTACAAAAATTATTTTATAAATCCACTCACATGTACAGGCCAGGCCAAAGTTAGCACACAGTGACTCTCAGCATTTAGAATTGCTCAGCCAAGCATAGGACAAGATGGACAAAGACAGCTTGAGGAATATATACTCAGCCTAAAGATAGGTGTATACAATTTTGTCCTATGTTAAAAGTCAGCACAAAATCTTCTTTGAAGCCGACTGACAGATGGGTGATATCGTCATCCATCCTGAAAAGCCTTCCAGCGCAGCGATGAAAAATGGCACACTGTATACACTGAGTTCCCACCTGAGTAATTGTCTTGCTATGGCTTCCTTCGTCTGTAATGCCGCGTAAATCGTCATTAAAGGAAGCTAAGTTATTTTCTCTTATGTGATTTCTTACCGCCATATCACTATGGGAGCGATATCGCCTTTTAATATCATTTCTATATAGTTTTCAGTTACTTAAAACACTTACAATTACAAAAGAACTTATTCCAACTAGGAAGCTATCACCCCCTAAAGGAACACTTCCTAATTTCACTTCCCCTTAATTTACAATAGTGTCCTTGATCATCTAATTGACTGTTTAGTTGAAAGAATCTGGCTAGATTTAGTTTATCAATACCACTGAGAATTTTGAAGACCTGGATTAGGTCTCTACATAGTCTTCTCTGCTCGAGACTAAATCATTTTAATTCTCTGTGTCTGTCAGACTACAGCATGGGATGCACTTGGTTGCTCTCTTCTGTACAGCTTCAAGTGCTGTTATGTCTTGTAGCATGGTGATCAGAACTGCTCATAATACTCCAGATGCATTCACACTAATGCATAATCTAGTCTGTGCACAACATCCCTCAAGTTATATTCAACAGCATTTACAATATAACCTATAATTTTATTTGCCTTTTTATTAACATTTCCACATTGCTTAGATGTTGATAATTGTCATTATTATTTTAGGCTTGCCTTCTCCACCTTGAAGTAATGCTGTAGTGGTGCACAGTGAAATATTGGTTATTTTTTTTATATATTTGTTAGTAATTAGTGTTATTGCCTCACACATGCAGAATTCTGCGTTCATGTTCTGGGCTAATCATTTTTGCACTTGCGCACTTTCCCTATGTCTGTGTGTGTTTCCCTCTTTGTAGAACCCAAGATATGCAGGTTTAGCCTACTTAAGATTCTAAACAGCTGTGACTTACTTACTAAAGGTGTAAGTGTGCCCTAAACTGGACTGGTGCACTTTCCAGGGATGGTTCTTGCCTTAAGCCTAATGCTCCAGAATTCATGAACCTTAAATGGATGGATACACATTTTCTGTACTATTTCAACATCTTCAGTGACATGGAGTTACAGTAGTTCCTTACATAATCACCGGCCTTAAGAAGTTAACAAGTTCCTCTCATGCATATGCTGTTTTTTTTTTTTTCTTTAATGGGTACTCCAGTCTCCTCCAACTTCCCAGCTAATGGTGTGTGCAACTCAATTGTCAATATTATGAAGGTTCTAAATGCATTTCTATTGCAGTCTAGAAAGACAGATAAGTACTCTGAGCTGAAAAAATACATGTCGACAGTTTAAATCCTTGCCAAATGACATGGTATAAGCAGCAATCTAAGGCTGAACCCATCAGATCTCTCCTTGATTTGCTTAGAGGACTCATCTGCTGTGCTGCCTTTCTCTCATTCCCTCTCCTTTACCATTTTCTGGCTGTCGGGATTTTTTTGTGCTACAGTGAATCTCACCTTTATTTGCTTGTATTCTGTATTTTATGGATGTAATAATGTATGCTTGCTTCTGTATATGCTATGCTATGAGTATGTGTATTGAATACTTTATGATCAGATACTTAAATCTGCTCCAGGTTGTTTTGTTTGCAAGTATTAACATCCATTCCTTTTCTAATATTAAAATAGGATAGCCATGCATGTAAAGGGATGAGGGTGACATTTTATTTTAAGATCTCAAATAAAAAATCAAATAAATAATTAGTATACAGTGTAAAATAGGAAAGTTCACTGCTGGAGAGCCATGGTGGTTAGTAGTATCTTTTAACACTTTAGATCAAGTAAAAGACATAGAGGGAAAGCACTAACTTAACACATTTCTTTAAAATCTTCAAGGAATATTAATTAAAAAAATACATACAATGCATAAATATGTGTATATATATAGTCTTTGTTCCGTAACAAAAGGTGTCCTGTCTTACACTCCGTTATCTGGGTTACGGAGCACACCTCCAAAACAGTAAAAGAAAGCTTTCCTTATCAATCAGTTTATCTCCTGTCACTTACATTCTCTTTTTTTCTATATCACAAACACTTCTGCTTATTGTCTCCTGACTCCCTTCTCAAAAACTCCTTCTGCTGCACCTTCCTTTATCTTCTAACTTCTCCTGTCATTCATCTCCTAAGATGTTTCTCCGCTACCATCACTTATACAGCATTCATTCCACCCTTTCTGCTCCTGTACAGCACATCACAATATATTAACAAAACTTAATATAACAGAATTAAAATAGAAAATTACAGTATAGAAAAACATTAACATTAATACAGAATAACATTACCATCAGTGGTTTCCAATTTCTAAACTTTTTTCAAACATACATAACAATGTATAATAGATTTATTATAACAAAAGAGAAAGGCTACGACACGCTGTTAAAGCTGAAGATATGTAACTGACATTGTGGTGCTGGGGAAGAACACTACACGCTAGCATAAAAGAAAGTTGTTCCAATGTGCAAAGCTTGCAGCATACTGCACAGCAGTAATAGTAGGACTATTCCACTAAGAAAGGTTTTTCCTGACTATTTCGGGCTACTACCATGTCTTCTGTCCTCATCCTCCTTAATCTTTCCTGTAGTGCATCTGACAAGCACGGGTAAGTTACACATAATGGTGGATGTATTATCATGTTATTCATTCAGCAATAAGGAGTTTTCTGAAAAATGAGACAGTGATCAATTTCAAGCCAAAACTACAAAGAATCAAAGAAGCTACATGTAATAAACCAGAGACAATGGTTGGTAAAAGACTTTGTAAGTATTGGTTGGCCATACTACGTGCCACATTAGCTGCAAAGATTTCATATTGTAAGTGCATCTATAACTGAGAAAGATGGCTCACTCCTGCATGCAGATAGGATTGTTTTTCCAGTCACTCTTAGAGGGCAGATTTTAGATCACTTACACCTTTACGTAATAGCTGAAGTGTCAGTATGGCGGCCAGGAAATGGAGATTAGATATTCAGAAAGTGACAAGTTGTAACTTCTGCCAAGAGCACAAGTCAACTGAATGAAAAGGGCTACTCATACTTAATACTTTACCACAAAGTCCATGGTGTAAGATAGGAATGGACTTGCGTGAGCTCTTGGGAGAAGAGAATTTATCGGTTCTGTGTTATTATTTTAGGAACACAGAAACAGCACAGCTGCAATCATTGATACTACAGTATGGCAGACTTAAAGATGAGTTGGCCCTTCACCTTACCAGGGGCCTCATGCATAACGCCGTGTGTAAAATTTGCACTATAACATGATGTAAGCACAAAAGCCGAAATGTGCTTACACAGAAAAAAATCCAGATGCATAAATCTGTGCGTTCGCCAACTTCCACGTTGTTCTGCTACAATCCCCGGTCAGCATGAAAATTAACGCATGTGCACGCGCCTGCTGTCCCACCCCAACTCCTCCCAGAATTACGCCCCTTTGAATATGCAAATCAATATAAATAGCCCTTAAGCTCAGTTTTCTGTGAAAAGACAATGGCAAAAGCATGAGGGAAAATAGAATTTCAGCGAATACCAAGTGGAGGAAATGAAAACCGTACTATTTGTTGTTTAAACAGTGGTATAAACAACAAAAGGAAGTTGATCGAGTGACATAGCTCAAGATCACAAAGTCGCACAGTGCAGGAAATAAAAAAGAAGTTGTCAGATATCAAAGTCACCGTAAAAAGGTGAGTTGTAGCCCACCATCTGAGTGTCATGTGAAAGCTTATTAGGGTACAGAGAAAAAAAAAACTTTAATCTCAAAATTTCCACTTTAATCACGTAGTTTATTTTGTCATTAAAGTAGAACATCATAAAATTCATCTTAAAATTGTTTCATTTATTAGTTTCTCAAATCCCATCGTAACTAAAGTAGCACGTTAAATGCTTTGTTTTGTATTTGATCTTCTATTTGCCCTATGTGTGTGAATCACTACGTGCTTCCGGGCTTTCTCTTCCTCCAACAGGACACAGAATCCATTACATTCGTGATATTACAGCTCTCTGAATAATTAAAATACTGAGATTTATACGTGATGTCATTTTCATGATGATAGGAGTTAAAGCATGTTATTAAACATGGGAACACGGTGGCGCCGTGTCCTCACATGTTTAATTATTAACAATATAGATTATTTAAATGAAGTTAAAGTTTTATTTGTATAATATAATAAACATATTTTGCTGCATTTCATCTTAAAAATGATATTGTCATCATATGTAAATACGCGCTTTATAAAGTGGCTCAGGTTGTGCAATATTATAACTGTATGGCAAGTTAACAGTCATTTGATTGTACCAATAAGTACAAACAGTTCTACAAGGAGCACTTGATGGACTGATTGAGTGCGTTTAGAGTCCTTGGGATGATATTGTTTCTGAACCACGAGGAAAGGCTCTGAAGCTTTTGCTGTATGACAACAGTTCAATAGACAGCATGGCTGAGGCACCATGTGCTTGATGTTGTATACCAATAATCCTCTTTCCAATCAGCTGTTGTACAGCTGTAATTCACACTCAGATACAGTGATATACTGTAAATACTTTGAGTGGTGCAGTGAGAGTAATATGGAAAAAGATGATCCGATATGGTAACCCCTAACGGGAGCCGCTGAAAGAAGAAGAAGAAAAAGGTGCAGTGAGAGTAACCACGCTAAAGCAGATATGGTATTTGGAATAGTTTGACCATTCTGTGGACCATTATATTGTTACAGGTTAATTACAATTAGATGCATTAAACTAATAAACAATATGCGCTTAATTTCAGTTTATTTATAAAGCCACATCAGGGATATGGATATAAAAAAGAATGGAAAACCACACAGGAACAGTAGCACTGCTTTGACGCTGGGTGCTGCCAGTCTGCAAAACCAAGTGCAGAACTTGAGTACGACAGGTTATGAGTTACCGTGGAAATTTGCGTGGCTTTACGCCAAGTTTAGGTTTTATACATTGCGATTTGAACGTGGAAACGTTCTTACGCAACATTTTTGTGCATACGCACTGTTTATACATCAGGCCCAAGGTTATCTGACTTGCTATAAGGAATGAGGATGTCTTTTATTGTGACATCAGTGTGCGGAATCAGTCACAGTTGAAGTTCTTCTGCGGGTGTGACGAACAGCCCTTATCGGGGGTCCGGTACCCCATATTCCCGGAGCACCCCCCACAGGATTCTCCAAGGGACACGGTCGAATGCCTGTTCCAAGTCCACAAAACACATGTAGACTGGTTGGGCAAACTCCCATGCACCCTCCAGGACCCTGCTAAGGGTATAGAGCTAGTCCACTGTGCCGCGACCAGGACGAAAACTACACTGTTCCTCCTGAATCCAAGGTTCGACTATCCGACAGACCCTCCTCTCCAGAACCCCCAAACAGACTGTTCCAGGGATGCTGAGAAGTGTGATCCCTCTGTAGTTGGAACACACCCTCCGGTCCCCCTTCTTAAACAGAGGGACCAGAGGCACTGTCCCTGATGTCCATACAATGTTGCAGAGACATGTCAACCAAGACAGTCCTACAACATCCAGAGCCTTGAGGAACTCCGGGCGTATCTCATCCACCTCTGAGGCCCTGCCACCAAGGAGTTTTTTGACCACCTCGGTGACCTCAGTCCCAGAGATGGGGGAGCCCACCTCCGAGTCCGCAGGCTCTGCTTCCTCATTGGAAGGCATGTTAGTGGGATTGAGGAGGTCTTCGAAGTACTCCTCCCACTGACCCACAACACCCTCTAGCACCCCCTCCAGGGACTCCAAAAAGGGTGGGTACTCCAAACTGCTGTTCGGCGCATATGCACAAACAACAGTCAGGACCCATCCCCCCCACCCGAAGGTGGAGGGAGGCCACCCTCTCGTCCACCGGGGTAATTTTCATTTCCATCAAGCGATGTGCCATCCTTTCAGTGTTAACTCATTACCCAGTACATATCACTAGAGATATCCAGCATGATTTTTTTTCCCATTGAGATCTTATGTGTTTTTAAAGTGTTCCTTTAATTTTTTTTGAGCAGTTTATATATGTTTTCAGATATTTCAAAATGGTATTTCAAAATAACCTTAACCAGTGCCCCAGGAGGAAGCATTGAAATCCCTGATAAAAGTGGGCAGAAAAGACCCCCAGAGACACTTCTTAGCACACAGTGGTGGAATGACCCTGGGGCGAAAAGTGCTTCAAGAGTGAGCCTCCTAGAGGGGATAGAGGGAGTTTTTAATGATGGCACCCAATTTTGCCACTATCCTCTTTTCTGCAACAGCTTTCATTGTGTCCAGGGATGGCCCTGTGATGAAGCAGGCTTTTCTGATATATTTATTCAAACATCTTTTGAGCTCAAGTTGCTTCCCCATGAGATCACAGTGTAGAACACCACACTGACTAGTATGGACTGATAGAAGATTTCCAGTTGCTTGTTGCACACAGCAAAAGACCTGAGTCCACAAACTGGTAAAAAAAATGGTGAGAGTAAAGGGGTGGCACCATTTCACAAAAATGGCAAGCCCATCTCCTTTCTTCTTGCCGCTTTTGAACCTGTTTCTGTCCATCCGCACAATTTTAAAACCATCCAGTGCAACCTTGGAGTCCGGTGTTTCCACTCTAAGCCACGTCTCACTTCAGCACATAAGACTGCTGAGTTTGTATTCACCTTGGCTCCTGATCAGTTCTGAGTGCTCATCCATTTTACTCACCAGCAATCTTACAATTCCCATGATAATCAGATATAAGGCAGATAAAGTCTGGCAGCACGATGATTACCTCCAATGCTTTGGGAAACAAAGGGTGCAAGTCCCACAGTTGCTGTCTCGTGTAAGTGAGTGCTGATCCTTCCTCACATTTTCCATTATACATGTTTTCAAAGAAAAGCAGCGAAAAATAGCAAAGAAATGGCAAACAAAAATGTAGAAAATCTTACATGGGAGCTACTGTTGCAGACAGCAACTCGTGGCAGTGCTGAAAACCAATACTGTATATACTGTATTATACTGTATACAGTATACAGAGGTGGGCAAAAGTAGGGTTACAGTTGTTTTTATGGAAAAAGACATCCATCCATCCATCCATCCATTTTCCAACCCGCTGAATCCGAACACAGGATCACGGGGATCTGCTGGAGCCAATCCCAGCCAACACAGGGCACAAGGCAGGAACCAATCCCGGGCAGGGTGCCAACCCACCGCAGGGAAAAAGACATGCAGGTTATTATTATTATATTGTGGCTGCAGAGGAAAGGGGCCACAAGATCTGCTTACAAGCTGGGGAGAGAACAGCCTTTATTAGACAATCAATCATTTATAAAGGTTTTTATTACCGTGAGACTTCTGAAAAGCTTCAGAGGATCCCACATTTCTTAAACCACTAGCTGTCTGAAAATGTATTTTTTCTGTAATTAAAGCGGCTCTAAAAAGCAACAGCACAGCCTGATATGTGAATATATGTATATATTGCTATACATTGGGCCCTGGGGATTCAACCATCTGCAGACTGAAAATATTTAAAAAAAAATCCAGAAAGTTCCAAAAAGTAAAACCTGAATTTGCCACATGCCAAGCACTGTGTTGAATCCATGTGAATCAAGTGATCTGTAGGCAAACTCTGCTGTAGCCTCCTGCCATAGTAGCTAACTAAAATTGCTCATAAGAGCAACCTTACAGCTCCTATATTGCAGACAATTGCTGAGCCACCACACTGCTCTTCAGCTGACTAGCTCTACTCACATGAACCAAACTTGCTGTACTCTTTAGATCGATCAACCCCGTTCTCCAGCAATCGCCGCCTTTATTAAAGGAAAGATGTTTCTCGCTCACCTATCCTACCTTGGCTTTTGAGCAATACCAATCACCAAGGTGGGAAATGGTTTCCATCTTCAGTTCCCATAGTACTGGACCTCTTAATCAAAACACAAAAGAAATACACACACTCAAGAAGAAAAGACACTTAAATAAAGAAGACTAAACAGTCCTTAAACCCCAAAGCTAATCAAAGAGAGTCTGCATATCAACCTGCAGACATCTGGCCAGGGCACTGGCTTTAAACTTAGGTAAGGGCATCAGTACACATGAGTGCAAAAAGCTGTGCAGACTAGAAATGATTTGGACACAAACAGACTACCTGTGGGTTATTAGTACCATGTAAATTGAGTGTTAAAGTTTCAACTGATGAAACCGTTATTATTGACAGGGACACACATATACACACCTGCAAGCTCTGCTTCGTGTTTCTTTAAACAAAAGCCGTTCAGTTAGCAATCCTAAGTGTGTGGCCCTATGGGCCCCTTGGCGTTACATTGCGTGCAACGTTTGTTTCTGAGAATAAACGGCTTCTAAAAACCAATTAATTGGTCAGGGCAATCCGTCAAATGCTAAGAGGGAGTGTTAAGTGCTCTCTCTCAAAGAGAAAATAATCATTTTACTAACTCCTCCTGTCTTCCTCTCTCTACAGACTGGACGATTGACAGTGCTACCTCCTCTGATGTCACTTCCAGTATTTGTCCCCTTGGACCAGCCTCTTCCTGTCTGGCCTGTACATAACCAGAAGGGCTGCCACGTTTATAACTTGTGTTTATTTTCAGTTATGCAATGTTTTCCTGTGTGGGTGCCTCAAACCTTTCTGCTTGTGTCTGTTTTCATTATAATGTATACTAGGGTGTTGTGCCCCCTACTTGCTTCGCTTCCGGGTGTGGCGGAAGTGCTGCGGACCACTGTTCCGGAGCTGTCCAGGCATTCCCTGGTGGTTCGTACGTCCCCCAATAAGGTTGAGCTTCCAAGCTCTGTGACCCCCATGTAATCCTGGGAGGTCGCCCCCTTGTGGTCCAGGGAAGAGACTTCCCTTTTCCCGGTTTTTACCGTCTCCAGGCGTCCCGGTGGGGCAAGGTCCCTGGACATCTGTCACAATAGATATATATTGCAAAAGGAGACACAACATGAAAGAGTTCGGGCACCACCCTGGTGACCCCGTATAATTATATGCAATAATAAATAAAGAAAAAAACACAATAAATATGGAGTAGTCTTTTCAGACTGGAGTTCAGAATAGAACTTACTCCAAGATGGCTGTGCTGCTGGTCATATGGCTTCCAGACAGGAACGACGGGTCAAGGAGAGTCCGGTCTTCCATTCTGCAGAGGGAGAAAGAGTGGATGCTTTAGACCACAACACCAGCCCTGATTCAGCAGCAACTACCATCACCAGAGGCCTTCAGCTGTCTCCCAAGTGCACATGCATGACAGTATGTATTTGCCTTAATGTTTGTATATAGATACCGTTTGACAATTAAGACAAAACACATAAAGAGCACTGAGATCCCAGAAAGTAAAATCCCAATGTAATCACAATTTATGCAAGTAGAGACAAAAGGAGAGATAAGTGCTACTTGGAGCTCCACCCTTCAGCACAGCCCTCGGTCGAATAATGCCAATTTTTTGGGGACCCCTTCTTTTATTGCGGCTGAGGTGTAAATGGGAACAAAAGTAGTTATTATATACAAAGTACATACTCTCTCAATTTTCCTGGTACACAGTTAAAACAGTCCCTGTAAGACACTAAAATAAGCCCTTGTGTTTAAAAACTGTGAGTTTATTTACTTAGTTTTTGCATCCTTTAAGATTCCAAATGATGGCAATAATAATAAAAAATAGAAATGTTGAATTGAGCTAAGATAAAGGTATAGAAAATAAATCCAGCAATTAATAGCTGTGGCGGGCGGCTGGGTCCCATGCCCGGCTGGGACGCCCCTTTTACATATGTTCCGAGGTGGTAGCCTCCCAGGCTGACGGTGGTGCCTCAGTTTCCCACAGGGCTCCATGGAAGATGGAGTTCTCCACAGCCCTGTTGTGATCTGGGGTGGCCTCCAGAGGGTGCTGCATGGGTCCCTGAGCCGGCCTGGACAACTATACAGCCCTGTCCGGAAGTGCAATCAGAAACAGGTGATCAAGCACCTGGAGCACTTCCGGGTGGGCTATAAAAACGGCCAGCAATCACCACTCAGGAGCCAGAATCAGGAGGAAGAGGACGAGGTTGCCAGGGAGGAGTGGTGGTTCGAAACGGGAGTGTTAGTGTGATTTTCTGAAAGTGCTTTGGGACTGTTTTGTGGCTTTGGACTTCATGGGGAAGACATGTCCTCCAGTTGAAGAAAAATAAAAGTCTTTGTGTTTTTTACATGTGCCTCCGAGTGAGTCTGTGCCGGGTCGGGCGCAATAAAGCGCCTTTTATCACACAGCATAACAAAAGACTCAACTCCAGTTTACATATGCAGCTAAGAAAACAAACCCCTGGTGGCCTACAGTGTCCAGGAAAATAGTAATGAAATAATAAGCTCTATTCAAGAAATATAATAAAAAGAATACAACGTTCAACATTGTCATTTATTTTGCAGAGTGACTTTTTAGCTATTTTTGTAGCTCTTTTCTCTGCTATCTTTAAAAGTTGTACTTCATCTTTTACTTTCTATTCAAATTATTTTATCATTACTGCAATATTGTACTTCTCAATTTAGGCAAAGCTGTACATGTTATGAAAAAAATTGAAATGCATGGAAATAAAATAAAAAACTTACTTTCTTTTTAATGCCTTTGGAAAAAAGAAGAACCTCACAAATCCAGTCAATTCTTTGTTTATGCCGCAACATCAAGCAGATATATGATTTGATAAGAGAGATTAGAAAACCCTTCCCTGCTCTTACAGGGATGCCAGAAACCCTGCGCATGGTCAGATTTTATTTGTTGAAAAATCGTATACGGCCAGACTTTACCAACAGAATTTTCATCAGAGAAATAAAAAATGACATTTCAAATTACTTTTGTTATATGATCTTGGGCACTTGCATACAGATTCTTTGGAGCTGTGGGTTCCTTCTTTGCATTTTTCTATTTTGTTTCATAGAAGTGAGACGAATAAACACGCACTGTCTTTCTGTCATATAGTACATTTCTGTAATTTTTAAAAATAATTCCCTATAAACATTATATAAAAATGTCTCTGCAACTTTAGTACAGTAATAAATACAATAATACATTATGTCTTTAAGTGGATTGAAATACATTATCATATACCTACCTAGCATACGTATACTTTATACCAATACTGATAGATAACTGATTAGACTGATATTTAGAAGACTGAGTATGCATTTCACTTGAGGCTTGCCAGTTTTTATTTGTTAAGTTAAAGTATTTTACTCTTCTATCTTATTGGTGATAAGCATAATGCATTAATTAAAAGTAATTATGATGCCAAGATATCATGCTAAACCATGATTTACATTATATGTGGTGTCTATTTCTTTTAAGGTAGATCCTAATTTATAATTGGGTATTTGAAATTTCTGTATGTAAAAGAAATGAAAACAGATAATAATAAGTAATATATGTGTGGGAAACCTGAGAACCTGGAGAAAATGTACTCCACACAGCTTATGACTCGGCTAGGAACTGAACCGTGCAGCACTAACCACTGCATCACTGCAACAAACTCGGCTAACATTAAAATTCTGAAATATCATTCCTAGATTTTTTTTTGAATAGTTGACAACTGAGACCTTCTTTTGGTACTTCTTTATTCATAATTCTTTACTTGAATTATCCATCCATCCATCCATTATCCAACCCGTTATTTCCTAACGACGGGGTCACGGGGGTCTGCTGGAGCCAATCCCAGCCAAAACAGGGCGCAAGGCAGGAAACAAACCCTGGGCAGGGCGCCAACCCATACTTGAATTAATAAACCATAAAATTTAACAATAAAGAATTTTTATTGCTGATACTTGGTTCTCCTGTAGTAATAAGTTTTAATATATAATTTTAAGAGTGAAGGCTGTCAAGAAATATCAGATTTAACTTTTAAATTTTTAATGAAACTCTCATGCCAATTAGTTTTATAATTTTGTCCCTCTAAATAATATGACAGCTACACTTGAGTGACTTTTCTGATGGCTGCTTTAATAGATTTAATTAAGCTTACTCTAATATCTATAACTTGGAAGAGTGATGTTTTTTATTTTCATTGCTTTATTTAAAATACCTATTCTCTTTTATTTTTATTACATTCAGAATTTACTTATATAATTTATTGTGCCCTCAAGCATTAAATAGAAAAAGAAAGTTAAGATATTTTATCCCATTTCTGTAAACTACTGCTTATTCAGTGGGGTAATGAGACATTGCGTTTATACACATAAAAGTTGTCTTAGTGCTAGAAAAACATTCCTCTTATTTATCCACCCACAGTTAAACAGTAACTCTGAGACAACTTAGATCCAAATATTAGATAGATAGATAGATAGATAGATAGATAGATAGATAGATAGATAGATAGATAGATAGATAGATA
>JANRMT010062799.1:20867775-20881367 GCA_026402145.1 Polypterus bichir lapradei
ATCTATCTATCTATCTATCTATCTATCTATCTATCTATCTATCTATCGCTTATATTGTTTGCCCTGTGAGTCTGTATCCTTGTTTTCTTATGTTTCTACTGCTATATGCATGTAAATTTCCCTTTGGGATCAATAAAGTTCATCTGATCTAATCTAATCGAATCTAATTTATAAAATAATAAAGCAGTTTAATTAAATTGCCTGATTTGGGTCATATGTGATCATTGAGAATTCTTAAATTTTCACATTTGGCATTTATGTAAAAAAATGTTGCTCAGCCATATAGTAGTTCCTTGCAGTAACTCAGCTAAACGATACAATATTATATATTGTATGTTTCCAGTCCTTTGTTCCTAGAAAAAGAATAGTCTAATTAACAGATGCTTCCAACAAACCATCTCTAAGAGTAACCGAAGAAGTGACTTTCTTTAAAATGTATCAATGGAACATAAGTATCCATGGAAGCGTGCAGTATATCTTCAGTGAACTGGAAAAAGAGTCTTGCTTTAATTTTCCACATCACCAGCATCGACAGAACTGATACGTAACTCATTGTTCAAACATTACATGGTTATTTTTGGCAGGTAAATGTACAGAAACCAATTGAATTAGTATTATATATGTTATATTATAGTCTGCAGTATACTGCTATAAAACTGTTTTTACTGACATCAAAAATAACCTTTAGCGAGAAAATAAATTGACTATTTGAAACAGAATCTGATTCAACTACAAAAAAGTTAAATGCAAAATTATAGAAAAGCAACTGAACCAGTAATGCTGTATACAGTATTAGGGAATACAAAATACAGAAAGCAGAATTTTTAAATTAGCTGTGTTTAGTTATATAATGCACACAACTGAAGGACTCAGATTAGTAATTTTGTAGATGTTGTGGCCCACCAGGCTGGCACCGCCAGCTGAACCCGACACTGACACGCGTGGGACACAAGTTCAATGCACACTTGTGGTGTAGCGGGTCCACAGCTCACGACAAAAGGTCCACTTTTAAATAAATAATCACCGCGCTCGCGGCTTAGTGAGGGGGCATGGTAGTGTGGCTGAAGCGGTTCTCGGGGCGATTCGCGGTGTGGGCGTTTCTCACCTAAGTGCACACGTGAGAAACTGTCCACATCCATGATTGTTCCTGGGGCCGCTGATTTGCCACAGCTGCCATGCCCTCTTGATAAATAGAAGCGCGAGTCGGTTAGAGAGGAGGAAAGAGAGAAGAAAAGAGAAAGAACGGGAGGTTGTAGGAGAAGGCAGGAAGAAGGTGGAGAGGGCCGGTGTGAGGGAGAAGAAGAGCGAGCGAGGACAGCGAGCAAGAGCAGGCTCGAATGTGTGAAAGCAGGCAGCTGGGAGGTGAGCCTACGAGGGGAGTGTTTGGCCAACACTCGATGGGGGCTGAAGGAAGTGGTCACTCCAGCTGAGCAATTAAGGAGCTGGAGTGACCAGTAGAGGAGACGACTGATCGTCGAAAGGAACGGGAGTCGAGGAGGCTTTGGGCTGGTTTTAGCCCCAGTGTGAGCACCTTGGCTGCTGGGGAATTAACCCAAGTCTGGGTTCGGTTTGGAGCCTGACGTAGCCAGCGATCGGAGGGCTACTGTACCAGTGTGAAAGGCAGCTGTTCCTGCAGGTAGGCGACTTTCCTGCTGCGAAGCCCAGATGGGTGAAGCAGGGGAGCCGCCAGGTAAAAGAAGACACCGGGCTTGTTGTCGTTTTTTTTAAAAGAATGCTTCCTGCATTATTTTAACCTTGTTTTTAAGAAGGCTTTTTCTATTTATTGGTTTTAACCTCCACGTGTCACATCTGCTTTTATGGAGTATTTATTTAAAGAATTTTCAATGCACTGCACTTTATTTTGTACACTTTGCTTTTGTTGTTGTTTTAAATAAAAGCACCATCCCCTTGCTATGTTGTTGCCTCACTGCTAAGCTTATCGGTGACATTACCGACGGTGTGGGGTTCAAGGGCTCCCGGACAGATGATGGGAGCATGCAATCAACCCACATCATCACAACACTCTGTTTTTATTTTCTTTTTCTCTTGTGGGAATCGCCTTCCCCATTCCCCACAAGTATAACACAGTCCTGTCACAAGCACAGCACAAGCAATTAATTCCTTCCTTTACTCTTTTCCTTTTCCTCCATCACTACTCGGGTCAAGCTTCGTCGTTCCTCCTCCTGACTCTGGCTCCCTGAGTAGTGGCTGCTGGCACCTTTTATAATGCACCCGGAAGCGCTCCAGGTGCTTAATTACTTGTTTCCGGCATCACTTCTTGGTGTGGTGGAAGAACTGCCCATAAGGGCTCAGCAGCTCCTGCTGCAGCACCCCCTGGCGGCGCCTGTGGATCCCAACAGGGCTGCTCCACACTCCAACACTCATGAAGCCCTGCAAGTGTCTGAAGCACCACTGCAACCCAGGGGGGATGCCATCTAGCATCACAGAGGAGGTAACACTCTGGCCATGCTTGCTCCCCTGGTCCTACCAGCGTGGAGGCGTCTCAGCTGGGCAAGAGCCCTGGCCTCACATTACAATGTATTCTAGTAAAGAAAATGGTATTCTTAATGTTTAGAAGCCACAGCCTAGATAGAAAGTTTACAGAAAGTAATCTATGTTTGCTTTTAAGGAAAATAATTACTTTTGTTCTGAGGACTTAGTGGAAATGGAATAAGCAAAAAAATAACTAGCACAGACACCTTGAGTATATTTCTATCCATCAAATCAGGGTGCTAATAATGGTCAAAATGAAGCATGAACACCGAGTAGTAATATCAAACAAAGTGGGCTTTTCAGTGTATGTAACTGTCTCCATAACTGAATAAGGGTCTAACAAAAGAGAGGCTGTCAGGTTGATTCTCTTATTCTGACACTTCCACTAGCCTGCCTTGTTTCAGTTCACAAGCTTAGGGACAGAGTTGATGCGTTACATAATACCACCTGCGGCAACATGTATTTTTGCCAATCAAATTAAAACTGTGTAACAGGTTTCACAATACAATACTCCCACAATACAGTGTATCCTCAGAACAGTGGAAAGAATAATAAATAACTTAAAATAATTTTTTAATATTTAAAAAGTCTAAAAACATAAAAAAGACATTATGCAGTATGAAAAATAACATATACAGAATAAAAATGTATATATCCTTCACTGCGTCAGTTTGGCGTCTGTTAAAAGGTACACAACACAAGAGGAAGGGTTGAGTTGCCGCTAGAATAACTCATTTAATGTCCTGAGTTGAAAAAGAAGAAAAAAAAGACCAACAACAGAAGAGTCATTGCTGAAGAGAGCATTCAAACGATATGTTTTAGGGTGAAAGCTCTGTCCTCTTTTATAACTGGTCCAACAATGAATATCGAGTTTAGGGAGTGCAGGTCTTTAGGTATCGGGCAGACCAGAAGGGTCAGGGCTTAGGACACTTATGATGGAAGTGTCATCATTCATCTTCCTAGAGCTTCTCGTTCACTCCCGGGAAAGCAGAATCCATGTTAATGATGGTGTTTCACTCTTTTTCTTCTCCTCGCCCAAACTGATCAAACAGTCCCTAGAACTGCGTAGGTGACACACCCCCAACAAACTATTTTGATTGAGTTTTTCAATAGTAAAATTTAATGTGAAACAAAATTTGTCTGTACCCTGACAGTCTCCAAACTCTAATTTGGAGGTAGTGAAAGAAATGTGTTGCTGGAAAGTTAAATTTGGAGTGTAATTGTTCATAGGATGCAAAGATGTTGTCTCTGTACAAATCTCTAAGTGATTTAATCTATACTAATAAAAGGCAAAGCCCTCACTGACTGACTGACTCACTCACTGACTCACTCACTCACTCACTCATCACTAATTCTCCAACTTCCCATGTAGGTAGAAAGCTGAAATTTGGCAGGCTTATTCCTTACAGCTCACTTACAGAAGTTAAGCAGGTTTCATTTCAAAATTCTACACGTAACGGTCATAACGGTCGATAACGGTCGACAACGTCCGCCATGTTGAACTTTCTTATTTATGGCACCATCTTCACGAAATTTGGTAGGCAGTTTCCCTGCGCTAACCGAAACCGATGTATGTACTTATTTCGATGGTATGACGCCACTGTCGGCCGCCATATTGAACTTTCCAACGTCACTAATTTTCCAACTTCCCGTGTAGGTAGAAGGCTGACCCCATCTTCACGAAATTTGGTAGGTGGCTTCTCTGCGCTAACCAAAACCGATGTACGTACTTATTTTGGTGGTATGACGCCACTTTCGGCCGCCATATTGAATTTTCCAAACATTACTAATTCTCCAACTTCCCGTGTAGGTAGAAGACTGAAATTTGGCAGGGTCATTCCTTACAGCTTACTTACAAAAGTTAAGCAGGTTTCATTTCGAAATTCTACGTGTAACGGTCAACAACGTCCGCCATGTTGAACTTTCTTATTCATGGCCCATCTTCACGAAATTTGGTAGGCGGCTTCCCTGCGCTTACCGAAACCAATGTACATACTTATTTCGGTGGTATGACGCCACTGTCAGCCGCCATATTGAACTTTCCAATGTCACTAATTCTCCAACTTCCCGTCTAGGTAGAAGGCTGAAATTTGGCAGGCTCATTCCTTACAGCTTACTTACAAGAGTTAAGCAGGTTTCATTTCGAAATTCTACACGTAACGGTCGATAACGGTCGACAACATCCGCCATGTTGAACTTTCTTATTCATGGCCCATCTTCACGAAATTTGGTAGGCAGATTCCCTGCGGTAACCGAAACCGACGTATGTACTTATTTCGATGGTATGACGCCACTGTCGGCCGCCATATTGAATTTTCCAATGTCACTAATTTTCACAATATCCGCCATGTTGAACTTTCTTATTCATGGCCCCATCTTCACGAAATTTGGTAGGCGGCTTCCCTGCGCTAACCGAAATTAATGTACATACTTATTTCGGTGGTATGACGCCACTGTCAGCCGCAATATTGAACTTTACAACATCACTAATTCTCCAACTTCCCGTGTAGGTAGAAGGCTGAAATTTGGCAGGCTCATTCCTTACAGCTTACTTACAAAAGTTAAGCAGGTTTCATTTAGAAATTCTACACGTAACGGTCATAACGGTCGACAACGTCCACCATATTGAACTTTCTTATTTATGGCCCCATCTTCACGAAATTTGGTAGGCGGATTCCCTGTGCTAACCGAAACCGAGGTACATACTTATTTCGATGGTATGATGCCACTGTCGGCCGCCATATTGAACTTTCCAACGTCACTAATTTTCCAACTTCCCGTGTAGGTAGAAGGCTGACCCCATCTTCAAGAAATTTGGTAGGTGGCTTCTCTACGTTAACCAAAACCGATGTACGTACTTATTTCGGTGGTATGACTCCACTGTCGGCCGCCATATTGAATTTTCCAAACATCACTAATTCTTCAACTTCCCGTGTAGGCAGAAGACTGAAATTTGGCAGGCTCATTCCTTACAGCTTACTTACAAAAATTAAGCAGGTTTCATTTCGAAATTCTACTTGTGACGGTCGTAACGGTCAACAGCGTCCGCCATGTTGAACTTTTTTATTCATGGCCACATCTTCACGAAATTTGGTAGGCGGCTTCCCTGCGCTAACTGAAACCAATGTACGTACTTATTTCGGTGGTGTGATGCCACTGTCAGCTGCCATATTGAATTTTCCAACGTCACTAATTCTCCAACTTCTCGTGTAGGTAGAAGGCTGAAATTTGGTACTTATTTCGGTGATATGATGCCACTGTCGACCGTCATATTGAACTTTTCAACGGTCTTTGTTACTTATGGCCCATCTTCAAGAAATTTGGTACGCGGGTTCCCAACGCTAACTGAATCCTACTTACGTACATATATACGTCCATAGCCTGCAGCTCGGTCACCGTGTGAGGCGGCGTTGGGTCCCCCATCCCAACGCCTCCCACGTTGTTGGCTGCCTGCCTATATAAGGCTGTCTGTCGCTCCAGTCTCTACATTCCCTTCCTTGCTTCGCCACGGTATTCACGTCTCCCTGCTGATAACTACAGCCTTTTTATTTAATCCATGGCTTCTCCGCTGTTTTATTGTTCATTTATTACGATTATAGTTATTGTGTAGGTATTTTAGACTTACTTTACATTGTTCAGGTACCCATTTCCTTTATCATTTCAACCGTACCCCCATTAACATGTCTATCGAGGTGATCACCATCGATCAAAGAACTTTCACTTACCAAGTGGTTTCCATGCCTGGAGATGGCACCTGCCTTTTCCATTCTTTTTGTTACATATTGCACGGCCATATCAGGCTCACTCTTGATATCCGGAGGAACATTGTGTCTTATGTATTGAATGACTGGGACAGGTTCAAGGTGTGGACTGATGACGGTACAGGAGATAATTATACTACATAGGAGCACTAGAAGAGTGAAATGCTTAAGTGCACCGAAATGGCCAAATATTTTACACCTTTGGACAACCGCCAATGCCTCTTAAACATCTTAGATTCACAGGTGACGATTTCAGTAGTGGACACTTTGATGTTTAGAAATGTTTAAGCTCTCAAAAGCTGGATGTGAAGTTATCAATGAAACTGGTTGTATACTTACAACGCTTGACAGATGCCGAATGTCTCTTCAACACAAGTCCTACAAATACTGTCGTAACTGAAACAAACCATGAAACTCAAACCGATTATGACAGCAGCAATCCAAGGTGTGAGATTTGAAACAAGATTACTGTTCACATGGCCAACTGTACGTTGCATGCTCAAGAGTGAGCTCAGCGCACAGCTACAGCTTTGTCATATTACAACTGGAGGGCTGAACTGACAACGTGGCATACAAAGAGATCCTTAACAAATAATTATTGGTATATTTTCCCTCAGTTTTAAAAAGGTTTAATTGTCTTCTTAATAAAAATTTTAAGGCAGTACTTCGCCGCTGCGAAGCGCGGGTATTTTGCTAGTCCTGAATATTTTCCAGATATTAAAAACTGTGTATGTTTGAGAGGGTGGAAAAAGGTGGTTCTCATGCAGAGGTGCCACCGATAAAAGCTTCTCTATCTTGAAATACTTCCTACATTGGTTACGTATTCTGAGTGAGTGAAGCACAATTGGGTTGTTAGTATATTGACAATAACTTGTATTTATAGGGGTACAAAACAAGGAATATGAAGAAGTATTGTAGGATCTTATTTCTATTGCGAACAAAGCCTGTGTATGTCCATTTAAAACTTTTAAAATTAAAATAATATGTTTTAAAGGCAGTATAAAAATAAGGTACCAGATATACAGAATATAATTCTTAAGGTTTATGCTTAATTCTAATTTGTTTGTATTATTACTTCATAAAAATACTAAATACCACTCATACTGTACCAAAGTGCCACCTGAGACGATTGCCTAGTCACCGCTCCCTATGTGTTGGCGGCTTTACTAGCCATTTTTTTTGGTGACGTCTATGGCCAGCCTCAGGTCAAGTTCCTTTCCTTTACGTTGTCAGAAGTGAACTAAATTCCTGAGAAGATTTCTTTTTCACACAGACCCTGCGTCATAAAGCTCGAAGTGCTGAGCCATCCCATTGTCTTATCCTTCACACTTAGAACAATTCTCCTTCCACTGCTGTGTGTTTGTCAATTGATGATCTCAGTCACCTCTTGAAAGCAGAGAAGATCATGCTTTGGGACATCAGCAGCTCTACATCTTTTTCTCCACAATTTTCAATATGCTTTGAAGTCTGTCCTCACATGAACAGAGTGAAGCGTGGTAGCTGGAAATAAGACATAATTTTACAGGTAAAATGTGTGGATAGGTCCAGTGCTAGTTCAAATGTTTATTAATCTTTAAAATTAATGTATAACATGCAAAAAACATCTACATGTTGCTGTTTCCCATAAGATTCCCTCAGTAATAAAAATTGATTCATGCTGTAAGTCCTTTACTTCATGTGCCTTTAAACTGTACACTTACTTAACTGGAAGCCATAAAAATAAATAATATCACAAGAGAAACAAGTAGTGTGGAAAAAGTAATTCAACAATATACTGTTTATCTGTAAATTATAGTTAGCCCATTTTAGTATTTGTCAATATTTGGCATTGACAGCAGGAATGCTAAGATGTTGGCCTATGCAAGTGCCCTGCATGAAGGGGAATGTCAGCAAAGAGAGAAGAAAGCCCACATCAAGTTTTATTTATTTAGAAAAAAACAAATAAAAACACATAAATTCACCTACGCCTGTAAAAAAGGATTAAAATATAAAAGGCTTGGAGAGGTTATACTTTCTCTTATGGACTGAAATTGCTGTGAGGAATATACAGTAAGTCATAAAAGTAAAATGTGAAAATTTCCTCTTGTTCTTGCTTAAAACAAAATTATAATATATAGACAACATTTCCACTCATATATGGAGATTATTTAATGAATTCTCACTCAGACTTGTTGATCTCGATATGGAAACTGTAAAGAAGTTTTTCTGTGTGAACATAGAGTCATGCTCCAGCAACTTTGGTTCTAAACTGAATTATGCTTTTTCAAACATGTATGGACTCTGACTTCAAAATCTTATGGGGAGTCATTCTGAACAGACTTTTAAGAGCATGTTCCTTTTGTGGACACAGAAAGCTGGATTTGTTGGATTTAAATGGAAATGACTTCAAATGTACATCTGTTGGAATGACAGCAATATAGAAACCGGAAAGACACACAGACATTTATCCTTTTTTTTTGTTAAGGTGGATGGTGTGATGTGCTATGCAAAATATTTGTCTATGTAGCCGTAGGAGTGTAAGGCGAGTTCAAGCACGGGTAAAACGCATGCTGAAAGAAATCTCTAAGTCCAAAAAAAAGGTTTTAAAATATTTAATGAAAATTCAAAGCAAACAATCCGCACAAGATTAAAGAAAAAAGTTGTTACACACATACAATAAAAGGCAAAAAAAGGAAAAAAGTATCTTCTCTAAACTTAGCTTTTCTTGTAAAACTTTAGTTGTTTCTATACTTAAAGATTCTTAACTTCTTCTGTACGCTTTAAATGTACGGCGCAGCACTTTCAATTAAGTGCTTTGTCTTACATGTTACTTGACACAGAAAACACGCACACAAGGTACGCAAGGCTCAAAAGGCACGTAAGGCACGGTTTAAAACCATGTGCCCTCTACACCTTACACATGGCAAGGCTGATCACTAACTGAGAATAATGTTTAGCCAGAGAAGTTAGAAATAGCTAGAATATACCAATTCAATTCAACTTATCTGGGTTATAAGAACCTCCAATAGATTAGTAAAATATTTATGAATCTTATGCAACTAGGAAATGGCTCTTACAGTCTATATAAAACAAGCTCTTCCAAAAATATTGTTTAGCATTTTCTATGAAATGAGCTGTTCATTTATCATGCTCCCACATATCCATTGAATTAAATTGGTTTATTTAGTAATACTGTAGAGTGATCTTTAAACGAAAAATCATGACAGCTGCACTTAGACCTGCCATGTTGAAGGACAGCAAGATACACAAGCAGGGTACCCAATACAATGTTCTCATTTTGCAGAAGAAACAGAGATGACTGATTGCTAACACTCAGCACACATAGTTTATAAGAGCAAGATAAGGTTACCTTTTTAAATCTCAAAGAAAGAAGCCAAAAGTAGTAATGTGTATGTTGGGTAAATCTTTAGCTTGGTATTCTCCGTAGCAATTTTATTAAAAAACTAAACTCATGAGAGCATTAAACACCATGAATTAGACAAAAAAAGAATGTTAGAATTTAAATGTAAATTGTGAATGGATCTGAATACTTTCTGAAGGCACTGTATGTTAACATTTTTCTTAAACGTTTCTCTGTCTGTGCATGATAATGTCATGGTTTCCTATTGAATGAATGTAATGGTGTTGTTAGGTATTCTGTATTCCAGTTCCTCTGATTTTCCTCTCACACCTGAATGTGAGTGTCGGGCTCGTTGCTGTTTCTAAATTGTCCTTGTGAGTGTGGATGTGTGTGTTACAGGGCCCATGGACTGGCACCTCCAGGGTGAGTTGCTGACCTGTGCCAAGCTCTGTCAGGCAGGTGTCTGTCCCCAAGATCCTTAGTACTGCAAAAAGATGAATGCCAACAGTATTAGTGATGTTTATAGCATGTTAAGATTGGCAAGTACTTGGCATGAAAATTAATTGAACTAAAACATTAGAAGTGTTTAATTAGGCAAAAATAGGAAAGTGTAATACCAATGATTCATCCATCCATCCATTTTCCAACCCGCTGAATCTGAACACAGGGTCACGGGGGGTCTGCTGGAGCCAATCCCAGCCAACACAGGGCACAAGGTAGGAACCAATCCCGGGCAGGGTGCCAACACACTGCAGGACACACCCAAACACCAAGCACACACTAGGGCCAATTTAGAATCGCCAGTCCACCTAACCTGCATGTCTTTGGACTGTGGGAGGAAACCGGAGCGGCCAGAGGAAACCCACGCAGACACGGGGAGAACATGCAAACTCCACGCAGGGAGGACCCGAGAAGTGAACCCGGGTCTCCTAACTGCAAGGCAGCAGCGCCACCGTGCCGCCCACCAATGATTCAGGAAAGGCAAAAAGTATTGGATGAGTTTACTTGTGACACAATATCCCCTTACTAGGAACACAATATGTTCAAAGTACATCAATATTATGTTATGTCTCATTCTTCTTCAGATATTCTTGCATTTTTAGACTTCTGCTGCAGGTGTTATTTATATCTTATTTATATCTTACAATGGATTTCATAGAACACATTAAATTCACATATGTGTTAATGTCATGCAGCATATCAATATGTTTTCACATATCAAACAAATTAAACAATATATAACTATAAAATCTGCTGTTGTCTGGCACGTATAATTGTTTGTTCCCTACATAGCATTTAAAAAATTAAAAAATACAAAATAATCCCTTGATTTTGGTCTTCCTGCATTAAATACATACAATTTTATTTGTACCTTACATTTTTATAACTAAAATGCAACCGTAAACTTTGTTTTAAGGTAATCAGTTTTACTGGAAATCCATATTATTTTACCTTATAGCTGTCTAACTTAACTTGCATGAAAGGTCATGCTATTGTTGCTCACTGTGACAATCTGTGTGCTTTCAGTGGCAGAAAAATGTCCGGGCTTCAGAGAACACCTTTCCCACTGCTACGCTTAAATGAACCAAATGTCATGCAGTATAATGGCACTGTAGGGTGTTTCCTGGTTGAAGACAGCATATCTTTATGTTTTTAATTTCTAGGAAGCTGTGTATAAATGATTTTATGGATATATATTTTTATAAGCTATAGTGAAATACAACTTTATAAAGTCCATGTGCCAACCACTAGTGAACTTGACTAAGCTCAGTAATGAACATACAAAAATAATCTTACTAATTGACAAAACAGCATTTTACACATTCACACAGAATTACTCTAAGTCATTACCATTACAATGAAACTCAAAAGCGGTTATCATAAAATAATATTCTTTGTATAAACCTCTCCACAAACTGATGACAGCTTTTCCTCTGCTTTTAAACTTAAATGTCTGTTGTATGTTAGAGCACTTCATGTTATTATAAGTGTTTGTGATCTACTTTTGATTGTACCTGCTGCATTGTAAAGATCGGCTACATGCAATTCTATGATGGTGGCTAATTAAGATTCTTATTACCTTTAACAAGCTCTGGGCTTTATTATTCACAAAGCTATTTTTTAGATAGCATTTATAAATCCCTGACTTCCTTGTAAGAAAATTGCACAACTAAAATAACAGCATTTTATCATTTTGCTTTTTTTTAATGATAATAAAACTGTAATAATTAATAATACTAGCCTGCTATGTGGCCTAGACATAGCAGTGGAAACAACGATGTTGACCACTGTTTTATTGTGATATCAGACCACCTATGACATGCACCTAACATGGAAGGTACCACTTATTCATTTCTTAAATTCTTTCCTTAATAGGGGATTGCGTCCATGTAAGTTACAGGTCTGTGGCAATGTGCTACTTTTTAATTAAAAACAGGCATAGGTGAATGAAGCCCTGAGGTTCGTATGTGGAGATTGGTTGGATATGCATTCACATGCAGACATAGAAAGGTCAGCTGGTCCTTTGCTAGCACTCTGAGATTCACAGTTAACGCACATGCAGAAAGAAGAGAATGAAATGAAACAAGACAGAAATTGGAGGGTAAAATGAAAGAGAACAAAAAAGAGAGTCAGGATCGTGGCGGCAGTGAAATGGCAAGTGGTTAGGATTTTAGTGAGGTGAAGTTGTTGCCTTTTAGTGCCAGGTTTTCTCACAGAAATTGTCATTTTATGTTTCCCGCTTTTCCGTGGAAATTTTTTTGTTAGAGTCAATGTCCTATTATGGCCACTAATGTTATGAGCATAACATCATTGTACAATCCATGGTAAAGTGTTAAAAATGGCCTTCTAGCTTTGGATCATTTATTAAACTTTCAGGCTCTTGTAAAATGACTTTGGTAAAGGCAATCTCTTTTCCAGTTTGCATTTTTGACTTTTGGCAACTTTTTTTGACTCCTCTTTTTGATTTAGTTTTGGTTCTGACTTTTTTGCTTTCCTGATTCAGACATCTGCCTGTTATTTTGAGAATGTCTCCCTTTGATCATCAGCCTCTGGTCATTTTCGTTGTCTCTCCCCCCATGTGGTCACCTTTTCTTTTAAGGTGCTTTCTCTTCAGCAATGCTGAGTTCAAGTCTTATTGTGGAGACAATTAAGTAACATGAAATCCACTTCCACAATTTAAACAAGTTAGAAAATGTGTACATGGCATAACATTCTGGTGTGTTTGGGGACATAGTTAACTGATTTGAAAATTGGAGTATTTTAGTTATTTTGGTTATTTGAAAGAGTCAGTTATCACATTTTCATTTAGTTAAACAAATGCAGGAATGGATGTATATTAACAAATGAAATGAAAATGACCAGACAAAAGAGATATCTTGGGTTTATTCTCTCTGTAATTAAATAAAAATCAAAGTAAATTTAAGAATCACTCTGCTATTTTTTATTTGCATTTTACATACCATCCCTACTTTTTCTGATTTGTGTCATGTATATACACACACACACACAGATATATGTTAGAGTTGCACAGTATACCAGTAAAGGAAAAGTAACAAAAAAACTCAAATTTTAAAAATGGTATTGTACAAGCATTTCCTGATTTTCAGTACTGGAAGTAAACATCTGCTTTCCTCTCAATCCCCTTTGATCGCTTCCATGTGATGTGGAGTCCAGGGGGGAACTTTGACGCAAATGGGACTTCATGCACCATAATTGCTTTGACATGATTTGGACTATATGGTGGACCACCCCCCACCATTGCATGGGGATGAGTGGGATTATTACTTTGACACAAGGACTTAACGGCCATCAAGAGAGAAATGGCGTGTACTGCAGCATGATTGTGTAGCTCACCAGGGAGGATAAAGAAAGAGAGGGAGTTTTGGAGTAATCCTTTATTTGCTTCAGAACCATTTGAGTACCAGTACTGGGGTCCGAAGTCGTGCCAAACCAACACTATATATATATATATATATATATATATATATATATATATA
>JANRMT010062799.1:20886367-20959712 GCA_026402145.1 Polypterus bichir lapradei
GGGTGAGGGCTAGGGCCATTCCCCCCAGAAATGTCCAGGAACTTGCAGGTGCCTTGGTGGAAGAGTGGGGTAACATCTCACAGCAAGAACTGACAAATCTAGTCCAGTCCATGAGGAGGAGATGCACTGCAGTACTTCAAGCAGCTGGTGGCCACACCAGATACTGACTGGTACTTTTGATTTTGAGCCTCCCTTCATTCAGGGACACATTGTGAAACATTTTTAGTTTATGTCTTATGGTGTTGACTCTTTTAGTGTTCATACAAATATTTACACATTAAGTTTACTGAAAGTAAAAACAGTTGAAAGTCAGAGGACGTTTCTTTTTTTGCTGAGTATATATACATACATATACACTGTATGTCTTTTTTTTGTTCTTCCTGCTGTTCATACATTTGGATTTTAAAATGTTTTCCTGTTTAACTACTTTGATTTTTGATTTTTTTATTTTGACTGCCTTTTTGTTTCTCACTATATCTGTACATCTTTACTCTTATTTTAGAGAGTCTTCAACTGTGATCCTGCAACTTATTGAGATGGTAATCATGAGCACACACCCATAACTGAGAAGTAATTTTATATGAGTAGGATTATGTCCCTGCAACATTAAGGATGAACATGCACCAACATTGATTGTATAAAACAAAATATCTGAATTGAAATTAATCATATTTGACCATTTTATAAATTTTAATGATAAATCATTTTTAAAGGTGTAAATAATTATTTTAATAGCATAAATGGCATATCTACAAGTTACAGACAGTCTCTTAAGAAGTACTCTACCGGGGGTCATGTCCTCAGATCTTATATTAAAGTAAAAAATTTAATCATTAAGAACTCCTCTTCTGCTGCCAATTTTAAGGTCATACTGATGTAACTACTGGTGAGTAATGAGTACCTGACAACAGAGAAATACTGTTAGATAAATAAGTACAATGTATTTGACTTAATATCGTACTTCATTGGATTGTTATTTACAATAGTTTAAGAAATCAAAGAATAAAAATGCACACACAATAGAAATGTATCACTAAACTATAAATCCATAAAAATGAAATGCTTAAGTTAAAAAAATGTACCTTTAGTTTAATTAACTAGGTTCTTCTTAGGAATTGAGTGGAGTCCCTGCTAACAAAACTCAGATTCAGTGGTACAAAATGTCAAAATGTAACAAGGAATTTAACCAGAAGCCGAACATGATTTGAAACATAGATACCCAACACTGAAAAGAAACTTCTTTGTTTTCTTGCAGCCCCCTGTTAATTGTATTTCTTGGAGGTATCAATCCAATGAAAACAGATTTTTTTCATTGTTGTTTTATGTTTACTTTTGTTTCCAAATCCTTCATTTCTTAGCTCTTTTGTAACACTAAGTGTTACATTTTTCTTTAAAATTTCATTGTCTTTATCTAGGCCTTTTAAACGAAAAATGAGATTTTGGGGCTTTTGGCTGTACTTTTTAATAAACTAAAACTGGCCCACATGGGAACTTAAACAAACAAAGGATAGGACCAAAGGTCTGTTCTTATGCTTCTCAATACTCTCCCCATCTAGTGATCATAGCATCCTCACTGAGCGCAGGGTCCACAATGACAGGTGACTTCCACTCAAGACTTTTCTTATAAAGGCCCTGGAGCAGAAAGGCATGGCCAGAGTTGTCCTTCACTCTGAGGGAAACAAAAGGGCATTATTTAATTTATAATAAGACTTCATGTCCAAAAATTATAATGAGCTTAGAAAAAACAATCAAGCAAGCAAAACACAAGGGCAAAACAAAAAGCAAAGTCAAAGGCTGAAAAGAGTTCAAACAAAACCTGTCACTACCTGTTTGAAATTTAACTAACGAATCATTTTTGTCCATGCCTTTTTCATTTGTGCTATTATCTGAATAATTCTGTTGAAACAAAACTCTAAAGTAACGTCTGATTTTTATTAAATACAAAATAAATAGTGATGGTTGCTAATTACATTTGTTAGTTTAAAGTTAATTCATAGACAATTATGGGTTCTTCTTTTATCATGAAAGGGTACCAACAAAGTTTTTTATGTCTGTATTGTATGTGATTTTACTGTCACAAAAAGAAATCTATTTACAATACATTTTATAAGCATTGGAAAGAAAACTACCTTGGTATTATGAATTCCTTACTTATAATTAATTTGTACACATTAAAATATCGGTACTGTAGTGGTGCTGTGACAAGCTGAATGGCATGACAGCTCCAAGACTTTTGGTTCAAATCTCATTCCATGCGCCATCTGTGTGGAGTTTCCATGTTCTGTACTTAACTGCATTCACTGGAGAGTCTAAACTGGCCTACAGTAAGTGAGCATGAGTGTAGTGTGATGTTATTGTTACTTGCAATTGGCAAGTTCCCCATTCATGATGGGTTCCAGCCTTGTGCCCAAGTCACAAAAATCTGATCTCAAATTTGGATGAAGCAGGTTCCAGAAAAAAATGCATGGACCTTGAAATATATTTCTCCCTAACAAATCCCAATTCCAGCACCATTTAAAAAGCTGAGAATCAGTCATTAATGTTTTTCAGAATCAGAATTCACTTTATTGAACAGGTACAGTAATGTGTATTAGGAATTTGTCTTGATAGTATTGGGGCAACAAGGACAGCACAAAATACAAAAATATGAAATGTAATGTAGCATACTAGGGCAACGCAAAATACATTATAAACAGATAAAATAGGATAGAATATGAAGAAGAGTTTCACTAAAATAATAGAAATCCGAAATAATTCACTTTTAACCCTTAACTACCTGTTATGTTTTCATCTGCATTTCACAAAGTGTGACCTGCTGTACATAAGTGACTGGAGTAAAGAATCAAATCATGTTGACTTGTAAAGAAATGTTATCTTTCATGACCCCCAAAAGTGCTCTTGATCATGTGATTTAGTCACTTGTCTACCTTCCATAAGATTTTCATTTAACATCACAGCCACTGTCTGTCACTGTGAAGAAGTCTCTCCTGAGAGCTGCCAATTGTGCAATGAAGCTCTTTCTAACTAAATACAGATGAATAAAAGGAGCCACTTGTATCCCGCTAGACAAATGTAGGATGTTACATATCAGATGCACTCTGTACACACACATTTTCTAAGGCAGACGTCATCTTGTGTTGTAGTGTGATGTATGTCACTATGACTAGTAGTGTTTATAACACACTAAACTGCGTGAGAGGAATCTTCAGTGTCTCCTTTTTTTACTAGCGATTTAGCTGTCCATTTTCTGTTTTTACTGTTACCTAATACCAGTAGGATATCTTTTTCATCTCTTTTTGTTATGAAAGAAATATATTTATATTATGGCTACACACCTACCCTTAGATTATTTATTTTGGAGGACATAAGACTATGTGATGACATCCTGATTGTCTGTACATTTGGAAAACATTGAAAAATGGCAGTGCAATTTATAATGCTATTCTATTAGAGATGTGCAAAAAAATCAATATTGTGCCTGAATGAACTGTCGAGGTTGTTTATGTGTGAGTTTTGGGAATTGCGTCCCCACTTGACAATGCCTAGTGGCCAAGTTTACAAGCTGAGCTATTATTGTCAGAGAGTTTCTAACAGAAATTGGAAAGTCCAGCTTGGTTTCCCAGAAGTCTCAATTACTACTTATCTTCATGCAGGCAATGTCAGTTTGACTCTTCTAGAAATGATTCCGGTTTTAATACTCCTCTTCACTCTTAGATTAAGATTTTGTTGGAAAGCAGTTTGAGCTAAATTTGATATTCCAACCAGTTTTCACAATGACATGTTGCTTCCTTATTGTGCCTAGAATATTTCATTTTATATAGTACCTGATTTTGAATTTGTGCAGGCAGAGGCATTAGTCAAAGTACACACTGGCTGTTTCCACCTAAACAGAAATTTATTTTTGTTTTCATTACTTCACATGTTTACCCTCCAAAAAATAAGTCAAAAAACTTATTATGTGTAACAGAAACATGTAAATGTCAGCACATCAACATAAATATAGAAGGTAAGGTATGTCTAGTGTCAATTGCTTTACTGATGCAGATTTAGTACACGTCTTTCATGTGATGTGTTTTGAGTCAGTCACAAACACACAGCCCGATGTTGCAATTATGACAGCCAAAGTGTGTTTCTTTATACACATTTCTTATAATATTTTTTCTGTTGCTTGCACATGAGAGGGAAGAATGACAGTGCCTGGTTGACATGCCCCTTGTGATATTGTAGGCTACCACAGAGCTAGGCTTAGTGACTTCCACATTTCCCCTGAAACAAACATTGACAACAGTTGCATTGTGAACAATACTGACGGGGCTAACGTCTTTCTTGTCTTTCTATTCCATTGCAGTCATTTTGCGTTTTTGCCACACTCCTATATGCACCCTGTTGCAACATTAACACGTTTAAACACAGGGGTTCAGGAGTACAGTAACACATGCACCAGTTTCACTGTTCATGGCAAAGTCTAATGACCTGTTCACATTGTCATCACTATCCCTTGATTCAGCTAATACCTTGGTTCAGTTTCAGTTTATTCTAAAACTGGCTTTACTGCTTCTCAGTTACAGACCATTATGTTTTGGTTAGAAACTCCACTCGACTCATGAATATTGATTAGTTATCTTAGTGTGACAAATGCAGAGAAAGAGATAGATAGATAGATAGATAGATAGATAGATAGATAGATAGATAGATAGATAGCTCACAGTCAAAGTGAGGCATTATGTAGGTGTTATTGCCATTGGCATAAAGAAACCCCAGGAGCATTTCTTGATAGACCACTGCTGAAAACTGATGATATTATGATGATGATGATGCTATTTGTTCCACTATATGGCAGCAGAATACTGTGCCAAGAGTTATTTGGTCATATTCCTGTAAAGGTCACCCCATGTCTGACTAGGATTTAATCATAATTACAGTACATAGAATTCTGAACCTGAGTCAATGCTCAGGAATAACACCAAGGAGGGTCATTTATTGTAGTGGTAATGTGTAATGGCTATTTTTCACAAACATACTGTGCTGTACACAGTTATATTGTGATCATTTGCCACAGTCCTCCCCATTTTTAAGCCAGGATAGTAGTGTCTATCTTTACCTTGCCTATGCTAAACAATAAAAACATACACTTTCCACATTTATGGGTGATCATCCAGAGAACAAAAGGAGCATTTTTCATAGCCGTTTCTATAAATACTGCCATGCACTGTTGTAGTTTTATATTATAAGGTTACTTTGATACTTACGCTTTTAAATGTACTGTATCAGTGTACCATGACTCAAATGGAACAAGCTTGCTATGGGGTAGAGCCAACCTTGAGCTCAGAATTCATTTGGTCACATAAACCAGAGGGGTTTCTCCTTTTGCTCATCTGGCTAAGATGACTGGCTTTCTACCACAATGCATGGGGTGCAGACCTATGTTTTCATCCTGGGAGCCAAGTGGGGACAGGCTATGAAGGTAGCACTTTCTGAATGTGGAGAACCCAGATTGGTACTGCCTCTTTATCAATAATAAATCAGAGGACTTAACCTCAGACACTGCAACCCCTTTATCCCCCCATTACGGAGCTTGCAAAAGCTCTAGCCAACTGAATTCCTGTCTCAAGATAGGATCCATTATCTCTCCCTGGCTAATCCTTGTAGCATTTTAAATAATTTCATGGGATGTCAAAAGCCAACCCTAGTGAGACAACTGTCCAACCACACCCACAGCCTTGCAAACCACCAAGTTTGAACCACTGCATTTAATCATCTTTTCAACAACTACTGAATTGTAGGATATCGAATCCTCACACACATGTATGCACCCACATGGAACTTGTCTATCAATCCCCTTTCCTGAACCCCACCCAGGTAAGCCTCTTCTGAATTTTCTCCAAGCTCTCACACAGCTTCTTAATAACTGACACCTCACGGGCTACTCTTCTTCTGCAGACAACAGTAGCACCACCAGGATGTTGGCACTACCACATACATGGCCTGATATGTCTTTCATGCTCAGAGACACCCATCCACATCCTTCACTGATGGAGCCTACCCGTGCAAGCTGTCTAGCCACTTGTTCTGACTTTCTGTCTGAAAGAAAGGTAAATTAGTACACTCACTCTCTCAATCTTGGGTACTCAGCTACCACAGTATAAAAGAACAAAACTGGAAGGAACTTGGTGTTCATTCTTGAATCCACATCTGTCAGAGCCACATTAGCCCGTACAAGCCTCTACTGGAAGACATAGTCCTGAACTGTATAATTTGACCTCTTTTTATTTGATTTCCTTTACAATATTTACTAGCATTGCTGTTGTTAAACAAGTCTCTCAAAGAAGATTGCAACTCATTAACTCTTTCACGTTGTGTTTTGTATTATTCTAAGAACTACAGATCTCCTTAAATCTTATATAATTTAGTTACATCCCTGTAACAATTCTTTTTTGTCTGAGATTAAGTTTGGGAATGACTTTTAAGAGAAAATATTTAGTAATATGAGAATAATACTCTGTGAATCAAACCAATAAGTAAGTTCTATTTAGTTTCTTTTATTATGATTATTGGCCATAAAAAGTCAGTTTGAAAAGTATCAAAGGATACATTGAGAGTACAGAGAAAGAAGTAAATACCCATTGGCAAGACTGTGGGTGGCATATTACTCAAATGTGTGCTGAACAACAGTGCCAAGTATAAAAGTCAGGGAAAATATTTTTTTTTCTATTTTGAATGCATGCTTTATTTTTATTTTTTAGTAAGAACGAGTTGAATTGGTTTTATCACTAGTTCATAAGCCTGACAGTAAAATTATGAATCTGCATGTCCATGTGGGCTCCTTTAACAAGATGCTGTCTCTTGTATGCACTTCAGAATCAGAAGCATCCATATTGGCACTCAACCTCCTTAGCGTTACATTTTTTCTTGAAAAAACATGTTAAAAACTTGCTTTTTGCTTGAAAAATTACATATTTATTAAATCTGATCTTACTTCTGTAAAGCATACAAAACACTAAAAGTCCAAAGTCAGAAGTGTAGAAAGTATAATAATGATGTAAATAATAATAAAAATTAATAATAATAATAGAAATAATGCTAATACTGTATATACTGCCAAAATGTGTTGTTTTTGTGGAATATCTGGAAGTACAGTGAAATACGCAATCCAACGTCAGAGTCAGGACAATAGTAACATTTCCAGACTGATCAGCTTTTGAACAGCACACTGCACATTTCCGATTGACACGAGCGTCACGTTTGGATTTATGAGAAGCACTTTCGTTTTCTCTGTCTTTTTCAATTTCACTTCCTGAAGAGAGATGCACTTCATCATCATTGTTCGTTTCACTATCAAGAACGTGCAACACTTAGGGTTGCAGAAAAACATTTTTTAATGAAACATCATTATGAGGCTAGGAGAAGACACATCTGCACCATTGCCTGGGTAATACTCAGGCCTGTCACTTATGCAAGACAAACCTATATTGTTTTCCGAGCAACACTCAGCACTAACGCTGTTGGCACTTTTACAGCCCAAGTAATCCTCGAGTCCAACGCTTATGCAAGACGTGTCTATACAGTTGCCCGAGTGACACTTGGGACTAACACTTTCAGAACTGTTTTTACAGCCCAAGTGATGCTCGGGTCTAACGCTATGGAGGTTAAGGCCAGTACAATGACACAAGCAACTGAGGCAGCACAGTTGATAACAGCCTCTTTTCTCTCACTGTAGACCGAAGCAAGAGTCTCACGGTGATTAATGAAGTTGGCATTCATTTCTGGACTAGAAAGAGACATATTGAGAGATGCACCAGTGTCCACAATAATCTCTTCATTTCAATTCTTCTTTTCAAATTATTTTCTTTTACATTAAATGGATTCTTGGCTAGTTACCAACTCTTTGTCATCTCTATGTTGTCTTTTCTTTTCAATACTTGAGGAATTTGTGGAACAGTATCTCATTGTGAGTGTTCCTAAGACTCATGCTCAGTTCATCATTTAGTGGAAATGTGGTGTACAATTGATTTTATGAACAATTCACTAGAATCAAGTAACTGTTTTCGTCAGTACTCCAGAGATTGTTGCCAACACTGTGGGTCATATGGAAGGAAGTCCTCATAAGTCAATGCAGTAATTATCACAACAGATCCATCATTTGTAGGCAATGTTTCCTTGAACCACCTGTTATATTGTGGAAGTTAGTATAAGATGCTGTCTCGATCTCTTTATGGTGTTATGTTTAACTTATCAATAAAAATTTACTAGTAGAGCAAAACAAAAATACACCGATTGGCCACAACAATAAAACCAAATGCTTAATGTTCTATGGTCCCCCTTGTACCAAAAAAACAGCTCCAACCTATTGAGGCATGAACTCCACAAAACCTCTACATTCTGAAAGTTATAGACGTGTAAGTTCTGTAAGTTGTGAGGTGGGGTCTACATGGATTGGACTTGTTTTTCCTGCACATCTCACAGATGCTTGATCAGATTGAGATGTGCAGAATTTGGAGGCCAAGTCAACATTTTGAACCCTTGGTCATGTTCACTCCAACCATTTCTAAACAATTTTTGTAGTGTGGGAGGGTGTATTATTCTGCTGAAAAAGGGTACTGCCATCAGGGAATACCATTGGTACTAAAGGGTGTACGTGGTCTCCAACAATATTTAGTTAGGTGGGATGTGTCAAAGTAACATCCAAATAAATGCCAAAGTTACCCAGCAGAACAGTTCCCAGAGCATAGTGTTATACCGCTGCCCTCTCTTCCCCAGGTTAATGATGCAGACGGTAAATGACAGTGTAAGTTGCCAAAAAATGTAAAGGTGGGGACTCTGTACATTTTCCTCACTTATGGTAAATGGTTCCAGGTTATTCCCATGCTTCTTAAAATGATTCTTTGTGTTTTTTGGAATGAGATAATAGATTATTAACTGCACTGAGACCATCCGCTACAAAGACTCAAGAGGTTACAGTATATTTCCAAGATAATTGAGTTTTTCAGGTTAGGGGAGAAAATATACCAAGTGTAGAATGTGAATTATCTTGGGGTCTTGTTTTACAAGTGAGAGTAAAAGTGACTGTCACAGTGACCAACCAACTGGTGCAGTACCCACAATTTTGTACCACCTTTATTGTACCAATAATGTGTGAATTGAGTCCTCAAAGCTTTTGAGTTACTTGTCAGTGTACATTCCTATTTTAGTCAGTAATGATGAGCTCAGATTAGTGACTGAAATTACAATGTTGATGGGAGGTAGAGTTCAACAATAAGGGAGGTACTGAGAGCAGAATAGATTCTTCTCCAGATTGAAAGAAGACCTTTGGAATGGTTTGGACATGTGGTGAGGACAAACAGACAGAACCAAAGGAAAGGTGTATCAAGTATGTCCCAATGGGTGAAGATTTGGGATATGCTAGTGGGATTATATCTCTAAAATGGGCTGGGATCCGCAGGAATTCCCCAGAAATACCTACAAATCTGTAGTATGAAGGTTGTGGTTTTACTGTGTTTTTGTGACTTCAACAGGGCAGTGAAAAAGAAAGTGAATGAGTGATTGAATTGTATTGTTTCAGTTTAGTGAAGAAAAATGCATCAATGTGATTTCTTGGCATAGTAATGATTTTATGAAATTGAGTTAGATAAGATTAGATAAACTTTATTAATCCCATAGGAAAATTCAGAATTGAAATGATTTATCATAATGAAAACTTTTGCATTCCTTGTCGTGTTTTACTTTATTTTTTATCCATTTGCTTTGGGTGTAGTACATCATGGTAGCATAGTTGTTAGTGTTGTGGCCTCATGGTTTCAAATCTCATACCCAGTCACTGTCTCTATGGAGCCTGTGCATTCCCTAGGTCTGTGTACATTTCTCTCTGGTTGTCCTCCCATTTCTAAAAGACACGCGTTAGGTTCATTGTCAGCTCTCAGCTGGTTCTGCGTGACTATGGATGTGTCATGAGTGGACTGGCATCCCATCTTGTTGGTTCCTGCCTACTGCTTGATGCTGTCTAAAGAGGCTCTACTCACTTACTACCATGAAAGGGGTTATGCGAGTCTAAGAATGCTATATTATGTTATTTTAGATTTAAAATAGTTAAAGGTCACTGAAACAAAAACATTAGATCAGATAATTTATTCTGTTTTACATACTAATTATTACGAGTGATTAATACACAAACGTAAATGAACTTGTAAAATTATTGTCAGTATCGGCATTTAAAAAGAGAAGGTATTTATTCAGTTTTGCTTATAATGCAATGCTTCTTTCAGTTGCCAAACCTTGAGCAAAGAGTTATTTTAATTACTTCAGAAACAGTATTGTTATAAAATGATTAATTAAAGTGAATTGCTAGTCTCAGCTTTGTACCAAAAGCATAACACATACTGTGTGATGAATGCTATTTAATGAACTATTTTGTTTTGTGTATCTATATCATTATAACTCTTACAAATCTGATAAAATACAATATTCCTTCTGTTGAAGAGAAATAAGATTTTTCTTTCCTTAAATTACAAAGCTGATGTGCATATAAATCTGAAAATGCTGAGAATGTTTGAATCATATATACGCTACAATGAATTTTATATGTTAAGCAGCCTTGTGCTTTTATAAATATCATTCTTATTGTATGCTGTACTATAAATTTGATGTTTTTCATCTGTTGTGTTAGATGGACTTCTGGGAAATCAGAGAACATAATAACAGTTACTAGAAATCAATTCAGTTTTTATCTTGTACAGTGAAGTTCTGATTAGGCTTAGAATGCTGTACTCATCTACAAATAGAATGCAGTTTAAAGAAGAAACAAAACACCATAAAATGTATACATAATATATACAAATATAAAAATTATGTATATTGTCCATGCTCTTGTCCTGTTTCTTTAGGTAAGATAACCATAAATATTGGATATAAAAAAGTCATTTCTCTGAAAAGCATATATAAGACTGAATTGACTGAACTAATTTTGTCTACAGATTATTATTGTAAAGGAGTGATGTTATCATCCTGCAACTGAACAGTATTTGAACTAATTCATTAGACAAGTAAGGTACAGCTTCCCAAAGTGATTTTACAATAGGGTTGTTTTTCCTCTAGGGGGCGCTAGCTCCCTGGTTGGAATATGTTCTTTTTTTAATTGTGGCGTCTTAAGTAACCTGAAACTATATAGATATAATATTAAAAGGCGATATCCTTCCCATAGTGATACGGCAGTAAGAAATCACATAAGAGAAAATAACTTAGCTTTCTTTAATGACAATTTACGCGGCCAATGACAAGACAATCACCGAGGTGGGATCTCGATATATACAATCTGCCATTTTCATCCCTGAGCTGGAAGGATTTTCAGGATCGGATGTCATTACCTCCTATCCGTCCATCAGCTTCAAAGGTGTGCTGGGCAATGTTCCAAGGCTTTATACTCTTTCTCCATGTGCAGGCCCTTACTTAGGTAAATCATGCTATTCCAAACAAGGCAAAGAGAGGATTCAATATCATGCTGACTCTGTCACACAGAAATAGTACATGTTGCCCATTTGTCTTTGTCTATCTTATCCTATGCTTTGCCTAGCAGTTCTAAATGCTGAGCCCCTTAGTACTAAATCTGGCTCAACTGTGCTTGTAGAAAGAAAAGAAAAACAGATATAAAATATTTGCACAGAGAACAGTGACATTAAACTTTGTGACAGGGGGCACTGTCATCCCCTTGAACTCTCAGATCAGACACCAGACACTAGGTAAAAGTCCAATGAATTATTTTATTTGAACAAATATATGCACAAAGCACCTCCACCTCCACTATCCAATAATAAAGCAATAATCACAATACAATTCACAATAACAATAATCCTCCACACCTCCCAGCAGCTCAGTCACCCTTCCTCCCAACTTGGCTCACTGCTGGGATGTCCCACAGTCCTTTTAAAGTCCTTGACCCGGAAGTGCTTCTGATCCCCCCAGTCCATGTGATTCTTAGCACTTCCGGGTCAGTTCAAAACTCTTCTTTTCTTCAGCCCGTAAGTATATCATCTCTTCCATTCCCGTGATTGTGAATTACTTCTGGGCTATATGGAAAGTACAAATCACTGGGTCTCTCAGCAGCGTCCCCTGGTGACCCCCATGGTATCGAGCAGGGCTGTGAAGAAAAACTCCAAGGTCCATGATACCCTGCTGGAATTGGGGCACTTCTATGTTGCCGGGAGGGTTCCATCTGGTGGCGTGGAGGTATTGGCCGGGATGAATGGCTGGCCACATACCACAGTACTCCCCCTCCAGTGAAGAACCATGGTTCGAAGCGGCCAGCCCCGCGAGGGATGCCTTCCTCCAGGAGGAGCTACTGGTCGGGCCTTGGCTATGAATTAAATACTCCTGGGAGAACCTAGGGGAAACATTATATAAATAAAACATTTTATCCCCTGTCCTCCGAGGACAACTTCGCCATATGTGGCCTGGCCGGCAACATTCATAGCACAGCGAGACTGGAAACAGTTTGGAAATATATGCTCCGCCCCTTTATCTGCTGAGGAGGATTCCACCGCTGCACCTGAGCTCTCAGCTCCCTTTTCTATTCTGTCAGGAGACCCCCGTTTCTCTTTTGGGATCTCCTGTTTAATCTGGGGTTTATTTACAGTCTGAGTCTCTCTATTTGCCAGAGAGAGACCCTTCACTGTTTGAACCCCTTTTGACTTAAATATAATTGGTGTCAGGGTCTTCAGGATTGCATCGCTCCGGGAGGCAGCCCCATCCAGCTTCTCCGGCTCAATCGACCCTTCCCCCAAACACTCAGTTAACGTTCCCGATTTCCTTGTAGGGCTCGCAGAGATTTGGCACCCGCTACTAATCAATCGTGGGCCCGGTTCACTCTGCGTCCCTCTACTATGTACGGTACAGGCCTCGCTTACCTGTATCACCGAATTATTCATTACAGGAGACTCCCGAACAAATCGTTGCAGGTACTCCTCCACCCATCTCAAAGGCGCTTCAGCCGTTGCTCCCAACTCCTAAACCAGTTTCTTCACATCCGACAGCATCTGGATGAAACTTTGTATGGGCTGGATCAACTTTTCCAGCTCGCACATATCAATATTATTTAACTTGGCCGGAGGTGGATTAGAGCCATCAGCTCTACCTCCTGGCCGGGAGCCAATGAGCACACCCGCCTCTGGCACGTGCTCTGTTGGGTTGCGCACAGGCTCTTGGGAATTAGAATCTCTCACGGTAGAGGTACGGGTTGCTTTACAACTTATATTCTGATTACAAGGGTAGAAGATCAGAGCCAATGGGCACATCACAGTCCGACCTCTGGTATACGGAGACGTTGATTATGCCAATGACAGGGTGGGATTACAGTTAAGGCGTCCTGAAAAAGACACTTGGTGGTATAACCTACAACAGTCTGAGCAGGGGTTATGTTTTATTTAGACCTGAAGAGTCCCTTTTGATTCTGTGTATCTTTAGTCTGTAATTAAAATCTTCAAGATAATTGCCACCTTTGGTATTCCTGTAATAAAATAAATCAGTTCCTTTCCAAGTTTTCAGCTATTTATATCATGCTAATGAATTACTAGGTTTTAACTAATATTAACAGCTATATGGGAAAGTTATTTTTCTTTTGGTACAGTAATTATTGGGTAATATTCTATTGAATATACTTCATGTGTAGTTTATGTTTAAGAAAATAAAAAAACATCAGTTAGTCACAGAGCCTCCACCACAAATACACATCAATCGATGCCATTTTTACACCACTTGAATTGGAGTCTACTGTGCATGAAGCTATTGAGCTACCACAAGCCTATTTAGGCTATATTTTTAACGTGACATTGTAAAGTGCTGTTAAAAACCACATACTTAACGTAGTCTACTAACACATGTAATTGCATTTTATGCATGTTATGTTTGAATATGACTAATTGTTACAAAAACATTTCTCTCTATTATAAAAAAAAATCCTGGAGAGAAACACTAGGGCGTCGAGACGTGATCTTCATGTGAAGATCATGGAAGACACTTAAAAGAAACCGCGAGATGAAAGAGATTGGTCACGGAGCGTCTCGCGGGGACCTTAAACATGAGACTTTGTGCCAAGAAATTGACCCAGAACCGTCTCGTGATGATGTGGAACATGACATTCTTGCAAGACACGCCCTACTTACAATCAATATCAAAAAAGCCCAGAGGCAGCAAAACACACAGTCGTGTAAAGGAGGCTTTGAGCACACACAGATCCAGGGCTCTCAGCGCATATAAAGCGTATAAGGACAAACATTATAAAAGAAACGTAGATGACTAAGCAAAGAAGAAAGCATCGTGGAGAAAAGAGACTCAAAAGCTTTGGAGAGAAAATGAGAAAAAGAAGAATCTAGGTGCAAATTCAGAAAATAAGGAAAGTAATTATCAGCCCGGGACAAGTGGAATTAAAAAAAAAAGCACGTCCGATCCTGCTCAGAATTAAAAGACAGAGTAAAAGACAAAGTAGAACTTCATTAAGGCGTTCACAAACGTTGGCGCTATACATATGCAGAGCAGGTTAGAGATTATGAAAGCAGTGGAATTGGAAAGTCTCAAAAAAAAAAACGGCGCGATACACATGTGGTGAAAGTTAAAGAATATGAAAGTAGGAAAATTAGAAAGTATGAAAAAAGAAAGTAAAGATCGCAGTAGCGCAAAGAAAGAGAAATTATTACTCTGAGAAATAATGAAAAGGCGAATAGAGTTGTGAATTTCCCCTTGGGATTAATAATCTAGCTATCTATCTAGAGATCGAATATATGGACATAGGTGATATGTAAGGAAGTATGTAAATATTGTAAGGCTTTGAAGTTTAAGTCAAGAGAATTTCAAAAACGGAGTTTACCTCACATGCATTTATTGGTTACTTTGCAAAAAAAATTATTAACTGCTGATGATGTAGATTGTTTTGTCCGTGCTGAAATTCCAAACAGAGAAACCTATCCTGAATTATGGTACAAAGTCATTAAACACATGTCTCACTGACCTCATTAAAAAGATTCAGCATGTTGGGACTCGAAAGATTCCAAATATTGTTTTTACAGAAGTTCTGAAATAAAAGTGAAACTAATGAAATAGCAACAATTCAAAGAAAAAAAATCTTAAAAATGTGTGTCCGGAAAACCAAACACGGGGGTTTGGCGAGCGAAGCGAGCAGGTGGCAAAGCCCCCTAGTAATCAACAAAAATGTGACAACTGACTCTTGGATAAAGTCACTAAACAATGTGAACTTTTTGCATTATCCCTGAACGCATCTCAGTGCTAACACTGTGTGTGCGTTTTCTAATTTGTTCAGGAATCCTGTGAGCACCTAAACAAATCTTATCAAATACAAAACAATGGAGTGTGAGTTTTAACTACAGTAATCCCTCGCTATATCGTGCTTTGACTTTCGCAGCTTCACTCTATCGCGGATTTTATATGTAAGCATATCTAAATATATAATGCGGATTTTTCGCTGCTTTGCGGGTTTCTACGGACAATTTACTTCTGGTACATGCTTCCTCAGTTGGTTTGCCCAGTTGATTTCATACAAGGGACGCTATTGGCGGATGGCTGAGAAGCTGCCCAATCAAAGCACGCAGTTAAGTTCCTGTGTGCTGATTGGCTCAGCGATGGAGCGGCAAATTCGATTCTGCTGCGTTAACCCGGAAGTTTCATCTCGCTCATTCAGCATCAACGTGTTTCACTGTGTAAAGAGTTAACTGTTGTGTTTATCTTTGTGCATAGTCAAGCCCTTCGTTATGGCTCCAAAACGATCTGCTCCTGCTACTGCTTCAGAAGCTGTGCCCAGGCGCCAACGGAAGATGCTAACGATTGCAGAAAAGGTAAAAGTTTTGGATATGTTGAAGTAAGGGAACACCGCTGCAGGACACCATTACGGCATCAATGAGTCCACGATTCTTTTTATTTAAAAAGGAAGAAAAGAAAATAAGATCTACGGCCGCAGTGTCCTTTAACCAGGGCGCAAAATGAGTTGTAAGTGGGTGTAATAAGGCGGTAGTCCGGATGGAATCTGCTTTAGGCATTTGGATTGAAGACTACCGGAAGAAGAACAATGGCGGTGCTACACAATCGCCTGAAGAGGCTCTTTTAGAAGAGCTGTAACGCTCCCCTTTGTTGTGCAGTAAAATTAAACTCGTTATCAGATAAGTCGTTGTGTCATTGTTGGTGAGAAACCATAAATAATTTTCTACATACTTAGTACACGTACGTACGTTTATTGTAACTGTACACACATTTTATACAATTTTTCTTGCATTGTAGGTATTTACTGCCGGTGGCCTGTCTATCTTAATGGCTGCAACATATGTGATATCGGAGACGCTCTACAGTATCTTTAAAATAACATTTTGGTTTTATGTACAGCATTTACATGTTATAGATTTTTCACTTATTTTTATATTACCTAATCAATTACAATATGTTTAAAACTGTATTACGTATTAAAACTCCTCAATGAAATACGTAATGAAACGTACGTTTGTGAGTATTATATAAACAGTGTGTTTACATACATAATTTCAACGAATCGTACCTAATAACTAAGAGAATATAAAGGGTTTATGCTGTATAACTGTGTGGGGAATATTTATATACAGTGTGGGAGAGTTTATAAGGGCTTAAAATATATAAAAATAACCATACTAACATATGGTTTCTACTTCGCAGATTTTCACCTATCGCGGGGGGTTCTGGAACGCAACCCCCGTGATCGAGGAGGGATTACTGTACACTGGTCAAAGTCCAAACAGAATTTCACTGGGACTGTTGTGATGAATTGTTATGTGGTGATTGACATATGAATAACAAGGCATGTATGTCATGACCTAGAGAAACAAAAATAAAGATTAAATGTATATCTTAAAATGCACAAAATGTGATGCTGAATTGCCAATGATTTTAGCAGGAAAAGGAAACAGAAGAACAACAAAATGAAGGAGTATATGATAACTACTAGATATGAAAAAAAAAATACTAAACATAAAACAGAAAATAGAAAAATACTTTGAAACTGTGTTTAAATAACTCCAATTTTTTTCATTTTTTATGTTGGTCTTTTATTATTTGTGACAATGTGTCTGTTTGTATCAGCCCAACTATCTGCTGATTTCTCTATTCATCCTGCTCAGCAAGAAAGGTGACAGCTGTCTGTTCTTCGGGTTCTTACAGGGCAATCTGACAGCTAAAACATCAGCAGGGTGTCAGTCTTTCTGTCCATATTCAAAATTTCAGAATTTCAAATCAAAGTGGAACAAATGATCAAGCGCCTTTGAGGAAAAAATAAAAACTTATCAATATTATTTTTGCATTGTGATGGACAGATGTCAAATTCATGATGGGTACATAGCAATGCCAGAAGAGGCTTGGGGTCCCAAATGTCCTGTAATAGATGTGGAAAATCAACCCCGACACAGACAGGCACAGTGACACACAAGTCCCAAACCCACACGTTTATTTTTCTTTTCATTTCTTTACACAGCACAAATGCTGAGTAGTACACAATCCTTGTTCTTTCTCTTTCTTCCTTTATCTACCACCTCCACTCCTCCACACAAGCTCTGTCCTCCACCTCCCGACTCCGACTCCTCGAATGGAGTGAGGCAGCCCCTTTAATATTATGCTCCAGGTGCTCCCTGATGATCTTCCTGCAGCAATTCCGAGTGTGGCGGAAGTGCTGCATTCCAGGCCTCCGAAATTAACCAGGCAGCCACGGGCCCCAGAGAACACCGAGAAGACGTCCAGTGAGAGCAACTGACTCCGCCCCTTCTGGTCCCAGACGTATAAATAGATATTCATTCTTCTACTGAACATATTGCAGGATGGAGATCCTTCCTCATAGTTCTTCTATTTACATAGCCTGATGGCAATCTTATTGTGCAAAATTTCCTTTCTATTAGCGTGCATAGTGGCCCTAAATTTTGTTGACTTTGCATACAATTTTGTTGACTTTGCATACAATTTTGTTGGAATTAAATGGGGACAACCGGGTTGGCACCCTAATATTTTCCAGTGGTGATATACAGTTATTTTCTCGAATACAAGTGTTAACCTGCTTCTGAGGGTTATGGATTTTAGCCTGCATTGAATTGAGGCTTTTCAGAAAGAGTCAAGTCTTATCTAACTCATAGTGCTGGTCAGCTTTTTTGTGACAATGACAAAGGCATAAAACCAGAACAAACAAAACCTGTTGCTGGGTTGTCTCCATTTCAAAGCAAAAGGAAGATTCAACAAATCAACAGCACACATATCATTATTTATCATTGGACGTGAGTAGACGGTTTTACAAATATTCTTACTGTACATATGTTGTATGCCATCTTTTCATTTGATTATAAACCTCGTGTAGAGTACATCAAAGAAGTATTGTAAAGGTTATGGGCAAATAATTTGTTTGGGAAACCAATTTTAAAAGGCATTGGCCCTATTGACTTAATAATTGAATCCAGCAAAAGCAAAAATAAAAGGAGTAGTAGACTGGACTTCAACCACCTGAAGTAAGAAAGTGTTAAGATGTGTAGAGATGTATAGTATTAAGATGCCAATTATTATTTTTGCTTTTTAAAGATCTTTTGTTAGTTGTAGTACCTCTAATGGCTCTTGTTTTGATGTATTATAAAATCAAATGACTCTCTCTCTTGCAGCGTCAAACATTTTATCAAGGGAAAGACTTTTGGGAAATCTTTTCTTAAAACATAAATCCCTTCTATTCAATTTCACAGATTTTTAATATGTTACACCTCTATAAGTGCTCCTGTTTGCCTGTTCTTAATCTTACCATCCTTTAGAGATGTGTGCTTCACAGTTGCAATGCAGTGGTACCTAGGACTACAGCCCACTATTTTCCATCAGTAGCTTTATCTTAGACATCATCCAGGAATTACTGGAGATTATTTCTTAGGAACGTCCTAACTCCCTTACCCTTGATTGACCTAGTTGATCCCAGTTTGCAGCAATAAAAAAAAATAAAAATAGAGCAAAATGTGCTAGCTTGAAAACAGGCTTAGTAAGTTTTTAAAATTCATCAAATAGCTACTACCATAAACAAAAGCAAGCAGAGTGTGGCATTTCATACCATACAGTACACTGGGATCATCCTGTAGTTCTGAAAACAGATGAAGATTAGCCAACATGTGCATCAATTCCAGGTAGCACTCCTCTTGTAGTAACGTGAAGTCTCAGTTTGACTGCCTCCTTCTCTCTGGTCAGCTCATCTCTCAAATCTCTCTGACTATTGCTAGTCAGTCCATTCTCTTACATTATATGGTTTACTGTGTCACACATGTGCATCTGAGGATCACCTTCCTGGCTCTGCTGAGGTAAGCAATACCACTCCAGGATGAGAGGGGTCACTTACGCTAACGACCTCTCCTTTTCTGCCTGCCACTCTGAAAACCTGCCCAGTGACGGCAACTAACCCCAGCTGTGGCACATGAAACCCAACTTGGACAAAGCTCCAGAGAAGAAATACCACATTATTGGGCTTCAAGGCCATGTTTTCTTCGTGTGTGCCACTGTGCACTGTTTTTATTTAACTACTGTTATTAAAAGGGGTCACCGGGCCGGTGCCCCCACATTCGAGGCGACTCTGTTCTTCTGTCCTGGTCACATCTTCCTTATCCCCTTATGGTGGGGTGTGTCACAGAGCAATTGGGGCATCACACTCTGCAGCGGTGCACTCACTTCTTATCAAAGCATACCTGTGTTGCTTTGCCTCAGAAGCGGCACATCAGACATAGCATGTCTGTATAGCCTCACACTCAGATTGGGGTGGGAAGTGTTCTTGTGAAACCAGTCAGAAGTAGATCTCAATGTCTTGGTTACAGTGAAGCAGCTTTAAAAAAATGCTTTCTTATTAAAGAAAACCCAGCAGCTCTTATCAGTAAAACATGAATTCCTAAATCCCAGGACTTACAATGTCTCAGAGTCTTACTGACAACAGGCTGCTTCCTTCCTTTGTGCTAATTATCACAAAATGCCAGCTATTACAAACACAAAGCAACAAAGTGAAACAATAGCAAAACATTAATAAAGCAAGTTTCAGAAAACAAATACTTTTTATGCAGTCCATAAATCAGTAAATTTTTTTTCATGCCTGAGCAGCCCTGACAAACAAATCTTTTAGGCAATTCTGTTGGATCTCTAATGTAGATCATTCATTGCATAAAGTCCTTTTTCGTTTCATCATTCTACACCACCTTAATTTCACTCTTTCTTTTGAGGTGTTACCCGTTGCACGGCTACACTTCAATCTCAATCCGGGTGGTTTGCTGTATGTTGGGTGCGGCAATGCGCTGTAATCAGCGCATGCTCCCAACCTCCTCCTCCTCCTCCTCTGAGATTAAAATGGCTCTTGGTGTGGGCATTATTTTTGTCCAAAATTGTTGCAACAATCAAAAAGTTTTCCTTGTGCTCATTTCTCTAAGACATATTTACCTGATAAAAGAGAATATTATGTGGGCATATGGGAAGTGTTTGTATCGATTAGGGGGTGCAAAACATACCATTGTTGTTTACACTGATCATAAAAATTAACCATGTCTCAAAATTCAACTGTTTTAACCATAGACAAGCACGGTGGTCCTTAATTTTTAGGTATTTTAATTTGTAATTTTATATGATGTGACGAAGAAGAATATGAAACCTGACAAAATGTGTTGTATAACCACAAGGGGGTACCACCCAGTCCCAAACCACAGACACAATGTTAACCCACACAAATTCCAGTTTCGAATAAAAGATCTTTATTTGCCACCAACACTTTTAAAATAAGCACCAGCTTACTTACTATACTTCAAAAATAAAGAGATTATCTCTATATGTATAAAATCCAACGTCTGTCAGTCTACTTTTCACAAGAGAACTACTTAACGGATTTAGATTGGGTTTTTTTCTATAATTTGTTTGAACATTCTGGTTGATTTTGCGACTTCTCTCATTGTGCTATGTATCATAGTTAGCTTGCAGTACCAAATTATTTGCACAAATCTGAGAGCCGGGGCCCTCCTCACTCATGCACCAGGCTCGGGGCGTAACCTTAACTCCATTTAGTTAGCCAATGAGAGTACTACTTAATGGATTTAGATCTTTTTTTTCTGTAATTTGCTTGAACATTCTGGTTGATTTTGCAACCTCTCTCATCGCGCTAATAATCATAGTTCGCTTGCAGTAGCAATATATTTGTGCTAATCTGAGACAGAGTCTGCGGGCCAAGGGGAGGGCGAAGCATAACATCAGGAGTAGAGAGCCAGGCGGGGCCCTCCTCACTGTCCCGTTTCACTACTACACGGGTGGGGCTGCAGGGGATGGCTAGTTATTTATATATTTCAAAAATAGATTCTCTTCCTCATTCCACTTCCAGTTGAGAGTCACCCAATGCCTCCCAACTCTGACTGGACCCAAGACTGCTTCGGGTGTTACGCAAACATTGTCCAAAGCATTTCTGGGTTGTGTTGAAACCAGGGTAGTCCCCATCTCAGCAGCATACTTTAGTGGCACTCAAGGACCCAATAGGGCTGTGCTACTGGACTCGTATGGTATCCTTCAATAAGGCCGCGCACAAAAAGGCGACCTTCAAAAGGACGACCTCAATTGGGCACGGCGAATAAAAGCGCACATAAATAAAAGTGACCTTCAAAAGGGCGACCTCATTTGAGCGCCGAATAAAGGCGCACGTAAATAAAGGCGAGCTTCAAAAGGGTGACCTCAATTGAGCGCCGAATAACTGCGCGCATAAATAAAGGAGTGATTCAAAAGGATGATGTCAATTGGGCGCAGCGAATAAAGGCAAACGCAACAAAATTATTACAGAAAATTTATTAGATAAAGGCAATGATTGAACGTATAAAAAGGCAAAAACAAGAATATTAAAACATCCAATTAATTAATGCATGAACTTCTAACAAACTATTTCTAAAGCTCTCTATATTTTGTTGTTTTCAAAATTACAGAAAATTAGATTAAGACAATGACTGAACATATTTCATTGTTTTCAAAATTACAGAAAATTAGATTTAGGCAATGACTGAACGTATAAAAAGGCGAAAGCAAGTTACACTTGAAGCTGTAGATTATGTGCAATGCCACGTAGATATTCGAGATGCGGTCTATTAGCATAATCAAGGACAATTGATTTAATTCGCTCCGAAGTGTCTCTGTAGGTCTTCCTTGGCTTTGGAGTAGGCTGACCTGCAATGAGCTGTTCAAGACGCATTGAAAAGACTAAGAATCAGTGGTTTCCTGGTCCACTGTCTTATCGAAGAAATTGCTCACCTCCAGTAGTCGTAGAATATCCAACAGGTATAGTCAAGTCGTCCAGACTAGTTGGGTTTGACATTGCTGCCTCGTTGACACGCCAAATGTGACGGACAGTTTGTTTAAGGTGACGAAAAACAGGAAGTTGTCCAACGACCGTTAATGACAGACCTTGGGTTGCTGTAGCCACGAGTTCCTGCGGTCCGTCAGTAGAAGAAGTTGCTCGTTGTTTGATGTCCACTATTGCTTTCCTTGTTTCGATCTTCGCCAAATCTGGAACATGGTTGTGCGTAGATGGTCTCTTGATGAATAATTCATTTTTGGTATGACAGCGAGACAAACATTTTCCAATCCTATATTCAGTGCATTTCCAGATGTGTTTCCCGTTGATAGTTTTCTCCTTTCTGAATGTATAGCCTTCGACTATGAGTAGATCTGCACCTTTGTTGCTCTTCACAAATTCCAGAGCCATTTGAATTAAATTATCTACGAATTATCTCTCAATTGAGGTCACCCTTTTGAAGCACTCCTTTATTTACGCGAGCATTTATTCGGCCCTCAATTGAGGTACCCCTTTTGAAGCACTCCTTTATTTACACACACATTTATTCGGCGCTCAATTGAGGTCACCCTTTTGAAGCTTACCTTTATTTACGTGCGCCTTTATTCGCCACATCCAATTGAGGTCGCCCTTTTGAAGGTCGTCTTTTTGTGCATGCCCTTATTGAATAGAACCGACTCGTATTCCCATGCCACCCTGTGGTGGCCCTCCTAACTGGGTTCAACCCTGAGGAACACTGCCATCTGCCATGTGGGGGAATGAACTGCTCCCAGCATGCATGTTCACCCATTCCATCAATTATGGCCTCCTGGCTGGGCAAGAAATTATCCTCCATCCCGGGCAGGATGTATGTCCCTTCTCTAGGGCACTTACAGTAGACGGCATGATTTTATCAGGTCAAATCTTAAAACCAGTAAATCAGGACACAGATTTGTGGCCTCCACAATGGCAGTGCTTCCTGAGACTGAAAAGTAAATCATTACTCTCCACATTATTAATTTTCTTCATTTCCTGGTTCCTGGTAATACGCTACCCTGTGAAATACTCATAAAAATGTAGGTCTATACCTAGAGCTGGGCAATAAATTGAATTTGATTTAAGTCAATATGTTATTAAAATCAATATGCAAAAGCCAATGTTGTGATGTTCACTACTTTTATTTGATTTCTCCACAACTTCTTCTGAAAGTTAAAATTCACAGTCTCCACTGCTCTTTTAAAGTATGTTTAGGATGTATCAACATATGAAGAAAACACAATGAGGATCCGAATAGGAAGCATTTACAACGAATAGGGTGAGTTTGATTTGGATTATCTGGGATGACTTTCAAGCAGTACAGCATCTAAAGATAAAACATATTACTCCATATGAAAAGACTATCTGGGCACATGTGCACCGCATGTCAGCCCTCATCCTCAGTATTTGAGTATTGGTTATGATGTAAACTGCACTCTGTTTTGTTTTTGAGTTTGCATTTTTCTTTAGCAGTTGAACTGATCTTCTTCATAATGACAGTGAGAAAGTCCATTCTGAATAATTTAAAGTTACACTATTGTGTTGTTTCATCCATTTTAGTGTTTAGTGCTGTCTTGTGCACTTTCTGAAATTTGTGTTTTACTGCTTTAAGAAATAGCAGTTGGTCACACTGCAATCTTTAACATTCTCCAGCAAACTCAATAATAAATTGAATGTTTTCTTTGTTTTTTAAATTTAATATAAATGACAAAATTAACAAATTAACTAGAAGTGAGAACAATAAATTTGTTGTGTCTAAATATCATTAACCTGTACTGAATATTTGCCCTGGGTGGAATATGCAGGGAATTTGTGAAAGTCCACATCTACTATAATGTCAATAATGATGTTATTGTCAGCTACCTTGCCTACAACAATTCTGGTTATTGTATGTTAAAAATGAGGAAAGGCAAATACTGTAAACTTACAAAAGATTTCTCACTGAGAATGCAGATACAGACATTGTCTGTGTGTTTGGTTGTACACTAAGCATTTTTATTAATACGGACATTCACAACATGTTACATTGATCCCCAGGAAATTGTTTAATGTTCAATATGTGGAGTCGTCAATATGTTTCCTCAACTGTTTGTAGGAGCAGGGACTATTGTATGGTAGCCTCCCAGGGGTCCTTTAGGTGCAGAGGAATGCATTAGGAAGATGGAGATTCGGTGAAGAGCATCCCAGCTGATGCTGAAGGAGGTTGTGGGGATCAAGAACCAGAAAGAAAGAAAGACCACAGCTGTCTGGTAAGCTGCAAGAAACTGCCTGGTGAGCTGGGAAGATGGAGGAATGACTGGGAAGGCAAAGAATGGGAACCCAATGTGCAAAGTTTTATTTGTGGATTTTAACCATGTGGATAATTTATTGCTGACTGGTTTTAACTTCCAAAAGTCCACTGTTTTTATTATGGATTATTTATTTATTTATTATGAAGGTGGCACTGCATTTTGTTTTTGCAGTACTTGTTTGTTAAAAATAGAAGCATTTTGTACTTTTTGCACCTTTCTCCTGGCTCTTTGTGTCCTCATTTGCCTGCCTCATCCCGGTTATTTTATCGACAGTTCCAAGTTCAAGGATGATGAGTGAGCAAGAGCCAACCCATTGTAATGAAATGAAAACCTTAAAATGAATTGTATATTATGTCCACCTTAATAAACGGACAAACATTAGCACTGCTTTTAAAAATACCAAACAGCATATAGCATATGCACCACCTGTTGGAATAACGATTTTAATAATTTTTTTCTACAGATGCTTGTGATGCTTCTGTTGGAATGTCAAATGGGATGTGTTATTCTATACATGCATTACAAGATACAATTCGATAGATAGTCGTCTGTGTTAACATTTGCAGTACACCATATTCGATTACTTAGATTTTAACACATTTTAGATGGGTAGCACAGCTAATATATATCATGACGTGTAAGTCACTGTCCTGCACCCAAGAGAAGATGCTGTGTTTCTTTTGTACTCCAGGACATGCAGAGGAAAGAATAGTACAGAGAGGTCAGTTCCACGCTATATGCAATTATCAGATTCAAATGTTAACAGTTCAAACACACAGACACAGAAAATGACCAGTGACAGGGTGGGACAGGGCCAGGTCAGTAGCCAGGTTATATTATTTCCTGCATCACCCATCGAGCATCAGACATGTTATGTGGGGAGGCTGTGAACCTGCAGTTGCCTCGGCAATGGATAAGCAACTCTTGACAGATGTGTCAGTTGCGTTTCGGCATGCAGTATCTTTGCAGAGGATCTCAAAAGAGTCTCTTTGTTTCCTTGAAAATGTCTTTATCCATACTCAGTTTTTGTCTCCTCCTCCAGCACTATTTGTATCAAAAGTTCCATTAATGTTTTACTAAAAACTGGCAAAGTCTTTATACTCTAGAATCTGAGGATCATATCTGGTCAAACTGAGTAAATGGTCAAAAAGGGCCTTGGTCTAGGAGACCAAGGACCCAATGGTCACTTTAACAGACCTTCAGAAGTTACCTTCTGAGACAGAAGAACCCGTAGAAAACACAACCTCATCTCAGCAGCACTCCGTCAATTAGATAGTTATTGTAGAGTAGCAAGACGGAAGCCACTCTTGAGTAAAAAGCATATGACAGTCAACTTGGAGAGTTTTTTTTAGCAAAGTAGCACACTACCATAGCCACAACTGATGACTGCATCAGCATGCTGCAAAAACAAAAATGAGGCAAAGGTTGAAAGACAAGGGCAGCTTTAAACTCAGATACATTTCTGCTATTCAAGTAAACTAGAAAATGGAGGAAGTTCAAGCCTAACTGTGTACTGTTTGTTTGTAAGTAATACCCATAAATATGAACACGTAACAAAATGTGAAGGTATTTATTATGAAAGCTTTACACAAAGTCACAGGAAAAGTGTATTATAGATAAAATGTGTTATTGTCACTGTTAAATGATTTAATGTGAGCAGGTATTTCAGACCAGATTCAGCACAATGCAAACTTGATTATACTTTAACAAAAAGCAAAAGGCTGAAAATGATGATTTGAATTAATTAAATGTATTGCGAAAGGTGTAACTGCCAAAACCTCAAGATAATCATTGTACAATATGTTCTGATCTATAGTTTGGCAATCTCACCACAGCTCGGGTGTACATCATCTGTTGATCAGTCCATTTGGTCAATAACTGTTCCAGGTGTTAGTTTATTTCATGTGCCACTTAGTAATCATGTCTTTCTAGTTTGCCTGACTTCTTCATTCATCCATGAAATAACGAATGTCAGTTACAATCAAGCATCACATCTGTTTAAATGTAGAAATGAGGCCATTCTTAATTTTAGAGACTGCTTATTTGTTTGTTTCTAAAGCCCCTTTAATTTTACCATTTTTTATAAACACCTAAACCTTGTATTTAATATATGCAATAATAAATTATTGAATATTCATATTTACATTTTTACAGTTCAGGCAAGGGGAGGCAGATGTAGGTGAGGAACCTACAACCTTCAACCAGTCCCACTTTGGTAGTTTGTGGCCATTTGTTGTATTTTTGTTTGTGGTTAACGTTCAGTCTGCATCTTTTGTTGTTTGAAGCAGAGTGGTGAGCACTGTTGCCTCACAGCTCAGATCACAGTTTTGGGCTGCAACAATCATTTCGGCATAGTTGACAGACACTTCCCTAGCCCTTTAGGGTACTTAAAGGACCACTGCATCATTATAGTCAATTCAAAACTAGTTCAGTTTCTCCTTCCCCATCAACTACAATGCATTTTGTGTAGTTTGTCAAAGTTCTCAAACATTTGTGTATAAGTAATGTTCACTTAGCACTACTCTCAATATTTATTTTCATACTTTTATAGGCTTCTTGATGATGAACAAATGATTATTCGTGGTGAGCATAATTTGCAGGTCAGTACACATTGCCATTGCTAGATGGGTTGGAGGCTGATATGTTTTCAATGAGCATTCATTTAATGGGATTGCGACTTGCTTCATGGTTACCTGGTGTTGAATAGGCTCTGTTTCACTGAATGGAGTCTAACACATAATACCAATGCTGTGGTGCCATTAATAATACTTACCAACAATGAGTTCACCTTTTGCATTACTTGAGATCGGCTTTGACATCATGTACCATAAGGCGCATACTAATTTAGCATAAGCAGGAACACTCAATAAAGTTGAATAAAAAAAATCAAGTGGCAATGAGATAGGAAGAAGGCAGATTCGCCAGCATTTGTGTATCAGCTTTTATCCATCCAGATCAGAAAATTTCTAGTTCGATCATCTCAAAACACCACTCACAGCTACAGTTTTTCCCAGTTTCAAATAAAAACTAACAGTGTCAGATCCGTTGCGGGGTAGTATGTATTGTGATTGTGAGTGAGAGAATAAAAGTGAAAAAAAAAACGGTAACTTTTACAAGTGCTATAAATTTACACTGGCCGTTACAGATGCAAATGAAATGTATGCTTTTATTGCATAATATTAACAATATAAGCAACTCACTACGGTAAATATACAAGGCAATCAGGATCGAACCAGGGGACTCTTGAGTACAAGTCAGCAATTCTTACCACTGCGCCACGGAAGCTATTGCATTATCCTTGAACCTTTTGAAAGTGTTTATTTGATCTTTTGACTTAAGGCTTAACACATTACATGGTTTATATCTACATTTTGTCATTTATTACTAAAATACGAAAAAGTTTCTGTTTTAACGATGTGTTTACACAGATTATTGTAGAAACTGAACACACATAAAATGCATGTGTTCCAAATAACAATCTATTATTTCTTTTCTAAAACTCAAGCACTTCACTCCCAGATGATCAAGGCTGGAACTGGGAGAAATTTGTGCCCATTCTGAGGTGGTGGGGGGTATGAAATGGTAGGCTGCTTGCTGCTGGTCTTGATCGGCACTTTTACAAGACAAAAGATGCTGACGGAGAGGTGCGAAGGAATTTAAGGTGGGCTGGATTTACATGTTTTTTCGTAGGCTATGGTAATTTTAGTGTTAATCCAGATCGAGGTCATGAACAGCCATAGCCTGCATCATGAATTTACATTCTTTGCCAAATACAATATTTTTTCTAATTTTGGGTTGTGTATTATTTATTGTTCTTATTGTTATTTAATTTTATTGATGCTATGATTAACATATATTCTTGAATTTTATTTGTGTGCTTTACTCATTTTTCACTGCCTCCTTATAGGTTTTTTTGTTACATTTCAAATATCAAAGATTCCAAAAATTATTTTTGTGTTCATAAGAATTATTTAGTATGATAAGGAACACAAAACTCACTCAATGGCCAACAAAACTAAAAAAGGTTTTCAATTAGGATATAGCCACTACTGACAGCTCACAAAGGGTTTCTTTAGAAATATCTCTTAGCTTGCTGGAACTCCATCCTGCGGTTCACTCAGATCACCAAGTGACACCTCAACCTTTTGAGTTTTGATAGTGCTCTAATCAGATGGGCTGGAGTTGGTTTCTCTTGGGGTGGGTGACTTCTCAACACTGTAGGGGAAGAAGAAGATGACAATGTTAGCGACTGGGGCCTCTCTCGCCCCAGACTTGTATTACATATCTCAGAGGAGCCTGGAAGGTGATACAACATGAGCAAATCTATTACAGGATTACTCTGTGCCACCGCCGATTCTTGTAACTTTGGGTATAAGTGTCAGTAAACAGAAATATTAAAATATGTTGCATTTCAGCCAATTAGCAAAAATATACCTCAATGATTCAGAGTAATTAGAAAATGTCATATTAAATGTATGTGACTGAGGCCAGCTAACCACCCAACACCTCTTTGGTCATTCTACAATGTACTCCAATACAGACTATTGTCCATTATTCATCTGTAAACACAACAAACGTCTGATATTTAGTCTGACATTGGTGATGCTCACATCTCCCAGACACTCTAAGCATCTATTCCCAAGTCAGAATAGGCAATTTGGATAAAGAAGATATAGAAACCAAGAAAATGTTTGAGACTAAGAAACTGCAATATTAATAGCGTGACCAGTTGTTCTGTCATGGTAAAATATAGGGTCACCGGCATTAATTCACAGTAAAAAAAGAAAACCATTGCGCCATAGTTTCATCTGAAGAACCTGGATTTCAATATGAAGAACATGTTATTCTTTGATACAACAAAAATAATGTAAGTGCTTATTGCATTAAAAGGCACTGAATTTGCTGAAGCAAATTTTACTCTAAAAAATATTTGTTTCACATAAACTGTACATTCAGCACTATTATACCTTTTATTCTACTGTAGCGTTGCAGCATATTATTATAAAATATTTTTACCCATGTACAATAGCTCTTAAGCACTGAAAGTTTAAGTTGTATTTTCGTGACATTTTTCATTTGACTGACCTGCTGATTACTGAAAGATTTTCTGATAAAAGTTGTACCCTTTCAGAGAATATGTTCATAATATACCCTGCTGTTAAAATGCATTCTTTGCTAAACACATTTATATCCAGACATCACTGAATGATTAACCCCCCTCTGTCAACATATGCTGCACAATTATACGGCTCTATTCAATTTTATATAATTTTCCATGAAGTTACTTTTTAATGGAACTCATATGCACAGAATAACCTTCTATGATCCATCTCTCCATCCATTTTTTTAACCTCTCTTTCTGCTTTGAGGTCGCTTGGAGCCCATGCCTATCGCAGCAGCGGTGGGCAAAGACCATCACAGACAACCTCACATTAGCAACAGTAATACAGGAATGAGTGTGGATGAGCACATGAATGTGTCTTTGAATGGGCTGGTTCCCTGTTTGGATTTTGTTCCTGCCTTCTACCCAATGGTGCAGAGATACATTCTGCCTTATCACAATCTTATTACTGGATTCAACTGGTCTCAAGGTAGATAGATAGTTAGATGTTTCAAAAATAACAGCAGCTCAGCTCAAACTTACCAGCCTATACCTAATTAGTGAAAGATCAGTGACTTCACATTTTGAATAAAAGGGACTATAAATTGAAAAACATTTATTTTTTTGCAGTAATAGTTTACTGTGTCCAGTAGGACAAGTTGAAGTCCCAAGGAATGGATGTATTATTAAATTGGAGAAGCAGTAACTTTCAAAGTCTATCTGTAAGGGCAGTGTAGGTGAATGGTCAGATACAGTTAGGACCATAAATATTTGGACAGAGACAACTTTTTTCTCATTTTGGTTCTGTACATTACCACAATGAATTTTAAATGAAACAACTCAGATGCAGTTGAAGTGCAGACTTTCAGCTTTAATTCAGTGGGGTGAACAAAACGATTGCATAAAAATGTGAGGCAACTAAAGCATTTTTTTAACACAATCCCTTCATTTTAGGTGCGCAAAAGTAATTGGACAATTGACTCAAAGGCTATTTCATGGGCAGGTGTGGGCAAATCCGTCGTTATGTCATTATCAGTTAAGCAGATAAAAGGCCTGGAGTTGATTTGAGGTGTGGTGCTTGCATGTGGAAGATTTTGCTGTGAACAGACAACATGCAGTCAAAGGAACTCTCCATGCAGGTGAAAGAAGCCATCCTTAAGGTGCAAAAACAGAAAAAACCCATTGCTACAATATTACAAGTGGCAAAATCAACAGTTTGGTACATCTTGAGAAAGAAAGCAAGCATTGGTGAACTCAGCAACACAAAAAGACCTGGACATCTACGGAAGACAACAGTGGTGGATGATCGCAGAATCATTTCCATGGTGAAGAGAAACCCCTTTACAACAGCCAACCAAGTGAACAACACTCTCCAGGGGGTCGGCGTATCGATATCCAAGTCTACCATAAAGAGAAGACTGCATGAAAGTAAATACAGAGGGTGCACTGCAAGGTGCAAGCCACTCATAAGCCTCAAGAATAGAAAGGCTAGATTGCACTTTGCTAAAGAACATCTAAAAAAGCCAGCACAGTTCTGGAAAAACATTCTTTGGACAGATGAAACCAAGATCAACCTCTACCAGAATGATGGTAAGAAAAAAGTATGGAGAAGGCGTGGAACAGCTCATTATCCAAAGCATACCACATCATCTGTAAAACATGGTGGAGGCAGTGTGATGGCTTGGGCGTGCATGGCTGCCAGTAGCACTGGGACACTAGTGTTTATTTATGATGTGACACAGGACTGAAGCAGCCGAATTAATTCTGAGGTGTTCAGAGACATACTGTCTGCTCAAATCCAGCTAAATGCAGTCAAATTGATTGGGCAGCGTTTCATGATACAGATGGACAATGACCCAAAACATACAGCCAAAGCATCCCAGGAGTTTATTAAAGCAAAGAAGTGGAAAATTCTTGAATGGCCAAGTCAGTCACCTGATCTTAACCCAACTGAGCATGCATTTCACTTGTTGAAGACTAAACTTCAGACAGAAAGGCCCACAAACAAACAGCGACTGAAAGCCGCTGCAGTAAAGGGCTGGCAGAGCATTAAAAAGGAGGAAACCCAGCATCTGGTGATGTCCATGAGTTCAAGACTTCAGGCTGTCATTGCCAGCAAAGGGTCTTCAACCAAGTATTAGAAATGAACATTTTATTTCCAGTTATTTAATTTGTCCAATTACTTTTGAGCCCCTGAAATGAAGGGATTGTGTTAACAAATGCTTTAGTTGCCTCACATTTTTATGCAATCTTTTTGTTCATCCCACTGAATTAAAGCTGAAAGTCTGCACTTCAACTGCATCTGAGTTGTTTCATTTAAAATTCATTGTGGTAATGTACAGAACCAAAATGAGAAAAAAGTTGTCTCTGTCCAAATATTTATGGCCCTAACTGTACATAGCAGGATTTGGTACACAGAAGTTATTTTATCTTTTAACATCTTACTATAATGAAACCAAACTCTTAAGTTAAAAAGGCCTAAAGCCAGAACTTCTTTCCCTAAGAGAGTATTTGTTTCCTTGAGTGCTAAATCTCTCAACGGTTTTCCCTCTGTAGCCATAATTTGGATGCTTCATTTATTGTACACTTTGCTTGCTTACATTGCATTACTCTGTGATATACTACATCCCAAAGAAATAAAATAGTAATTAAAAATTAAAACACATCACATCAAATGAAAAATGTCAATATTTGAATACCGGTAAGCTCTTGAGCATGATACACTGCAATAACAAATAAAAGTCAGCTTCAAACAATGCTGGCATATTAAAGATTACCCAAAAATGCAGCACATAGAAATTTCAACTCAGACAAAGCTAGTAAATAATCAGAGTATGGGCTATTATAAAGATTTGTCAAAAAATAAAAATATTTTTAAAGTAAAACTCAAGTTCAAGTCTAATGCTATATGTATAGCACCATGTAATTCTTCCTTGCATGTCTCCTCAGAACAGTGACAATACAAACAAAGACACATTAGAACATTAGAACACTCTAGACGAGAACAGGCCATTCAGCCCAACAAAGCTCGCCAGTCCTATCCACTTATTTCTTCCAAACAAACATCAAGTCGAGTTTTGAAAGTCTCTAAACTCTTACTGTCTACCACACTACTTGGTAGCTTATTCCAAGTGTCTATCGTTCTTTGTGTAAAGAAAAACTTCCTAATGTTTGTGCGAAATTTTGCCTTAACAAGTTTCCAACTGTGTCCCCGTGTTCTTGATGAACTCATTTTAAAATAATAGTCTCGATCCACTGTACTAATTCCCTTCATAATTTTAAACACTTCAGTCATTTCACCTCTTAACCTTCTTTTGCTTAAACTGTATAGGCTCAGCTCTTTTAATCTTTCCTCATAATTCAACCCCTGTAGCCCTGGAATCAGCCTAGTCGCTCTTCTCTGGACCTTTTCTAGCGCTGCTATGTCCTTTTTGTAGCCTGGAGACCAAAACTGCACACAGTACTCCAGATGAGGCCTCACCAGTGTGTTATAAAGGTTGAGCATAACCTCCTTGGACTTTTACTCCACACATCGTGCTATATAACCTAACATTCTGTTAGCCTTCTTAATGGCTTCTGAATACTGTCGGGAAGTCGATAGCTTAGAGTCCACTATGACTACTAAATCCTTCTCATAAGGTGTACTCTCGATTTATCAACCGCCCATTATGTATTCAAACTTCACATTTACACTTCCTATGTGGAATTCTTTACATTTACTGGCATTAAATTTCATCTGCCACAAATCTACCCAAGCCTGTATGCTATCCAAGTCCTTCTGTGATGATATAACGGATTCCAAATTATCTGCTAATCCACCTGTTTTGGTATCATCTGCAAACTTAACCAGCTTGTTACTTATATTCCTATCTAAATCATTTATGTATATTAAAAATAGCAGCGGCCCTAGCACTGACCCCTGTGGAACACCACTCTTAACATCGGCCAGTTCTGATGAGGTTCCTCGCACCATCACCATCTGCTTCTTGTGTCTGAGCCAATTCTGCACCCATCCAGAAACATCATCCTGAACTCCCACTTCTTTTAATTTGATGCCCAACCTCTTATGTGGCACCTTATCAAATGCTTTCTGAAAGTCCAGATAAATAATATCATATGCTCCACTTTAATCATATCCTTTTGTTGCCTCCTCATAGAATTCCAGCCGTTCATCCCTTATCCAATCTGCTATAGCCTAACTACAGGGTCACGAGGGTCTGCTGGAGCCAATCCCAGCCAACACACGGCGCAAGGCAGGAACAAATCCCAGGCAGGGTGCCAGCCCACACCTGGGCACACACACCCTCCCACACATTAGGGACAATTTAGGATCACCAATGCACCTAACCTGCATGTCTTTGGACTCTGGGAGGAAACCGGAGTACCCGGAGCAACGCCAACACAGGGAGAACATGTAAACTCCACGCAGGGAGGAAGTGAACCCAGGTCTCCATACTGTGAGGCAGCAGCGCTACCACTGTGCCACCATACCGCCCCAAAGAAAATATAAAGCAGGCAATAATTACTTTAAAAGATTACTGAGTTTAAAACTGATTTTTATCAGTAATGTATGCAACAAAAATATAGGTGAACTAGATATCATTCCTGTTTCAGCATAAGGTAAATGGTGTCAGTGGGAATATTAAAATTTGTGTGTAGTTTAAAAACATTCTCAATATGAAAAATGATGATGTAACCTAGAATTTGCATAAAATATTGTATAAACCAGACATGTCAAACATGCGGCCCGCATAACAGATCCTAGTTAGCACTGAACTTGTACAAAATGATTACTATCTTTTGTGATTGAATCTTTCTGCATCTTCTGCGTTACTTATTGACTTTTCTTACTTCTGCCTTCTGACAAAAGCGAGTTTTCCCATGGCATTACGATACCGGAAACGTCATCTGCTAGTATAGCCACGAGCCTTGACCAAAGTTAATGAACTGCAACGTCACAACTGAGGTGCTAGGCTGCAGCAGGGGCGGCCTTAGGCATGTGCAAACTGTGCACCTGCTCAGGGCCGCCATGCCAATATACTGTATAATGAATATAAAATAGAAAGAGAAAATAACGACATAGCTGACGGCAATGTGGCCAAAAACATTGTGTTTCTTGTTAATGATTATGCTGTATTTACTAATGTCGCTAGAATCGAAGCAGTAAGCTATATGTAGTATTATAACGTTCTGCCATAATGAGAATATCATGGGCCACCACTCAGTTTTCAAGTTACGGACACGTGCATATAGAAGCGTGTCATGAGCACGAGGCGGCTATGCAGTGTCCGCAACGGATGTGGCCATCCGCCGTGCATAAGATACCATATTGACATTGGCGGGCAAAGGGGCCGCCGATTCTTTTTCTGCCTAAGGCCACCACGAGCCTAGCTAGCTGCTAGGCTTCACTACTGGCTGGACTGCTGAGACTGGCCACTGGGCAGAACTGACCATCACGAGTAGTAATAGCCAGCATATTTTCACATTTTTTTGCTCTAGTTTTATGTAATTTTGTGCTAGTATTGTAACGAACAGTTAGTGCAGACTATAGCTGAAGATCTGAAGTGGACACAAGAAGTTGGTGAGTTGTTTATTAACATATTTTTGTGATTTTGAGTTTGTAAAATTAGTGTAGGTCAGGTGGCTTTTTGCATATCGGCTTATTTTACAATATAACCTTTGAAGTAAACTTAGTAAAGTAAAATTTGATTTTTGGAGGATTTGTTTTCCAACTTGAATTACTTAGCAATGAATTCAGTGAGCGTTACAACGTTGAGAATGCGCCTGAGAATATCCAAATGTAATTGATTGAACTGCAGTCAGATTCTATTCTAAAGGCAAAATACAACGAAGTTGGTGTGCCAGGCTTGTATGCTTACCTGCCACCCTTGTATGTGCAGATCCGTAAGTTGGCATCGAGAGTACTGTCTATGTTCGGAAGCACTTACCTTTGTGAGAAATTGTTTTCGTTAATGAAAGCTACCAAAACCCCACATTGCTCAAGACTTACTGTTGAGCACCTTTCATCCCTCATAAAGGTTGCAGCTGCACAAGATTTCAAGCCCAATATTGACAAACTGGTTACTAACAAGAGATGCCAAGTATCGGGACAAAAGAAATAGATCTCACACTGTAAGATTCCTATATAAGCAATGAATATAATATAATAATATAAGGACCTAGCTAAGAGACTAAGATTCTAATTGTACACTGTTGTATGGAGAGTGTATGGAAATAAAGTTTAAAGAAAAGCAATTTAAATGTTACATTTTTTTAAAGTTTTCAGTATTGGAAAGAAAGCTACAGTAACTTTGTATAATAGTATAATAGTATTTGTTACAGTGCGGCCCGCTGACGCATGTATGGCAGTTGAAGCAGCCCCCCAATGGTAGTGAGTTTGACATGCCTGGTATAACCAATATTCACACAAATTAATAAAGAACAAAATAATAAACAAGGTCTGGTGCTACATGAACAGTCAGGATGATTGGTAATGCTAAGTTGCTCAGGCAAAACAGTTTGCTTAGTTGTTATTTTGTACACCTACAATGAAATCTTGAATGGGCCCTTTTCATGTCTTCCATTGCTTTTATTTTGAAAATAAAAAATAAGTCAGAAACGTCTGTAGAACTATTGCCTATTACAAATAGCTTAGTTTTATGCCCAGCTTTTTTAGTACATTTACTGTCTACTGAATAACTAACAGATTATCACTACACTGTGTGCACAATTATTAGGCAAGTTGTATTTTTGAGGATTAATTTTAATATGGAACAAACACAGTGCTATCAGTCAATCCAAAATGTTAATAAACCTGAAACCTGAATGTTTCACAAAGGAAATGTGAGTGTGAACATCATCAGGGGAACACATATGTGCGCACAATTATTAGGCAACTATTAGTGTGCAGATTTATTATGCAACTAAAGGAAAAATGAAAATTTTCCCATCTCACTTGTTTATTTTCATCTGTTATAGTGAGAATAATAAACAAACACCTCAAAATTTACAAATAAACATCTCTGACATTTAAAAAAAAATAAATCAGTCAATCAATGACCAATATAGCCACCCTTCTTTCCAATAACAGTCATAAGCCTTTTCATTCATGGAGTCTGTCAGTTTCTTGATCTGTTGACGATCAGCCTTTTGTGGAGCAGTGACTACAGCCTCCCAGACACTCTTCAGAGAGGTGTATTGTTTTTCTCCCCCGTAAATCTAACATTTAAGAAGTGCCCACAAGTTCTTGATAGGGTTTAGGTCAGATGAGGAAGGGGGGCCATGTCATTATTCCTTCATCTTTAAGGCCTTTACTGGCTGGCCACGCAGTGGAGAACTTCGATGCAAGCGATGGAGCATTGGCCTGCATAAAAATCATGGTCTTCTTCAAAGATGTAGACTTTTTCCTGTATCACTGTTTGAAGAAAGTGTCTTCGAAAAACTGGCAGTAGGTTTGGGAGTTGATTTTGAGTTCATCTTCAATGCAAAAAGGTCCAACTAGCTCATCTTTAGAAATACCAGCTCATACCAGTACCCCACCTCCACGTTGGAGTGGAGCTCTGTGCCCATTACTGATCCACAGGTCCATCCATCTGGTCCATCAAGAGTCACTCTCATCTCATCGGTCCATAAAACCTTTGAAAAAAATCTGTCTTCAGATATTTCTTGGCCCAGTTTTGACGTTTCAACTTATGTTTCTTGTTCAGTGGTGGTTGGGTTTCAGCCCTCCTTACCTTGGCCATGTCTTTGAGCACTGAACACCTTGTACTTCTGGGCACTCCAGGTAGGTTGCAGCTCTGGAATATGAAAGTACTGGAGGATAATGGGTTCCTGGTAGCTTCACGTTTGATTCTTCTCAAATCTTTGGCAGCTAATTTGCGTCTTTTGTTCTCAACACGTTTCTTGCGACCCTGTTGACTATTTGCAACAAAATGTTTGATGGTTCTGTGATCACACACCAATATCTTAGCAATTCCAAAAGTGCTGCATCCCTCTGAAAGACTTTTTACAATTTTTGACTTTTCAGAGTCAGTTAAATCTCTTTTTTGGCCCATTTTGCCTGAGGAAAATAGGCTACCTAATAATTCTGCACACCTTGATATAGGGTGTTGATCTCATTAGGCCACACCCTCCCTCATTACACAAATACACATCACCTGACGTGCTTAAATCCAATAAGCATTCAAGTTAATACAGCTTGGAGTTGGAATATACACATAAAAATGATGATATGGTCAAAATACTCACTTGCCTAATAATTGTGCACACAATGTATTAATCTAATACCATTGAAACAAATAAGCAGATATTACCTTTTGTCTCATCCTCCAATGAAGCTGCCAAACCAGGAGGTAAAATGCAAAAAAAGAAATCCCATGGGCAAGTGATGAAGATAAATTACTATAATGAACTAGTATTTTTAATAAAAACTGATGTTTTTTCACAGATTCTTTTTTTTTTTTTTTGTCTTTTCTGTGTTTAGCTTATACAACACATTTCTATGTGAATGAGATTTGTGCAAGGACAAAGATTTTCCCAATGAAAAGAAGTCATTACGCCAGAATAATATTGGATAGCATGACCCCTAAGACACTTATAAGTAAATGCAGCACATCTGAGCCATCTAAAGAATCCAGTTAGCTTCTCCAACGGTTAGTAAATGGGGCCACAAGCCAAACATGCAAGAGGGAGGCTGGCATCTGCTTGTACATCTCACAAATTGATTTTTAATGTTGGATATATTTTTGACTGTCTAACCTTTGAGAGATAAATTTAATGTTAAATTTTTATTTCAAACACTAACTAAAGGTGAATGAGCTCTAATTCGAGTTGCTTTCAAATTTAATGAACAGTTAATGTGTTTTTTTGGTTCTTGTGCTTTTTGGAGTACTTTTGACATTGCCGTTTTTCCTGTGAGATTTTTTTTGAAAGTCTGAAATAATATTGATTTTAACATTTTTTTAATTGAAGGGCAATTGGTCAGAATCCTAACATCATTATTTGAGAGGGAAATGAGTCTCAATCAAGTAGGTGATTTTAATTTTTAACCCTGCAAGGCCAACTGTTACAAAATTACAACATTACCTTGAGCTCTCCTAAAAATACACCTGGAGCCAACATTTATATTTTCAATGGATCCTATTGTTTAGCCTTACAATGCTATTGAATAGTAAATGTTTATATGCGGCTGGCTATGTGGCCATGAACTAATTTTTACCTGCAAACTTTCCTTGAAGTTCATCTCCTTGTTTTATTGGACTGGATATAACAAGATTCAAGTAACTAAATGCCTGAAATATTGAAAATACATACAAAAAATGTTTCCATAAATGGTATTTTAGTTTCAGGCTTAAATATCTTGGATATCTAAGATACATTTCTTAATTGTCTACTAATTATGTTAATACAAGGGTGTCATGGTGGTGGAGTTTGCATGTTCTCCCAGTGTTTGCGTGGGTTTCCTCCCACAATCCAAAGACTTGCAGGTTAGGTGCATTGGTGATCCTAAATTGTCCCTAGTGTGTGCTTAGTGTGTGGGTGTGTGTGTGCGTGTGCCCTGCGGTGGGCTGGTGCCCTGCCCGGGGTTTGTTCCTGCCTTGCGCCCTGTGTTGACTGGGATTGGCTCCGGCAGACACCCGTGACCCTGTGTTAGGATATAGCGGGTTGGAGGATGGATGGATGGATGGATGTTAATACATACACTTCTGCATATGTCGATATACTAGTGGAGACCTGGAATTGGTCAATAGCATGGAACTACGGTGTAGTTCTCAAATATGCTGCTAGGCAGGAGAGCTGCTAGAAAGTTTGGGTGAATGGACATCATATTGGGCACCTCAACCCAAACCAAATCAACTCTGTACCCTGTGTAAGTCCACCTACCCTTTCAATGCTTTTGATAACTTTACCTATGCAGGGTGGTATTGCCCTGGTTGAATCACCTACTTACTAGGGCTATCAAAATGGCCAAACAAAATTTGTATATTCAAATTAAACATAACTAAACATTCAAATATATTTGAACTTAAATTAGCAATTCTAGATATTACTTGTTTACAGTATATGCACGTTTTTATATGTTGTTATTATGGTAACTGCAGCAGCATCAAGAACAAAAGCCAGCAAGAAAAATGCCATAAAATCAGGCACAAGAAGGAGCTGAAATCCTTTTGAGCCACACAAGCTGGATCCATGCTTTGCTCCATTATTATTAATAATAATATGCATATGTCTGCATTTTTAATCTTTTGGTTTCTAGGTTTCATTAGATGATACCATAAACAGGTTTGTTTGCACCGCATATGGTGAATGGACTAACTTTTCTCAAGAAAAAAATGGTGCAACCAACTATCACGTTCTCTTCTCTCTTTCAAGCTTCCACTCCCGTTCTTTCCTTTTCTGGAGCACATAATTTGACTTTTCAGTTAAGCAAAATGTAGACTCATCTAACATTGACTACCAAATGTGTGCACTGCCACTCTAACAGTCTGAACCAGGAGGGAACACAACTTGGTTTAAATGTGGATTGCTACTTTGTTATACAGTAGACCCCCGTAAAGACGCGGTTCAGGGTTTGCAGCCTCAGTCGTTTGCGGATTTTTCCTTAGGACCTAACTAATAATTGTTAGCAGAAACTGCAAATATCCTCCGCAATTTTTTATGGCTTTTTTCGTGGCAATACTGCCCTTTAGAGAGAACAGGAAGCAACCGTAGAGGAATACGTGGCTTGGGATGGTGAAAGTAGCCAATCCAAGAGCATACTCTATTAGAATTTGAAACTGTAACTTCCAGTAGTGCCTGCAGTGGCTCTGATTGGTCTTCTGCTGAGGGTGCAGGGGCTGCTGGGGTCAAAGGATGTCAGCGCGGCTTTTGGCCCGGAGACCAAAAGAAAAAAAAAGGTTTTTGTAATTTGTGTTTCAAGTTCCAGTATCTCTGCCTGCCTTCTGTTGGGTTACCTGTACTTATTGGTTTTTTCCTGGATCATTTCGTGGTTGGGGTCTAGATTGTCTGCCGTCTGCCTGTGTACATGAGGACTGTAAGTAGATTAATTGCTATCCTGCGAAGAAAGAAGCGCTCCTGAACCTGTCCACCCATCTTCACCATTTCAGGAACTACCAATATGACTATCTTTACATTCCCATTCAACATGCGGATCTTTGGACTATCTATCTTCATCATTACATTTCATCCATTGCCGTTTTTCATGGGCTTTACTGTGTGTTTACTGTTTTGTTGGTGCTTTGTTGTATTTAATGTATAATCGACGTAAGGGGAACAGGGGTGGTATTGTTGTTTTCATTGCATTCCTTATTTGCTGTTTGATTACCGGTTTGCTTTGTTTTTGTCTCTGTTTGTGAGTGCGTGTGGGTCGGGTCAAGGCTGGGTGTGTCTCTGGAATCTCCACCATAAAAATAAATAAATCACCGTCTTCTTGACGGTGTGAATCTTAGCGGAACTGGACCGCTACAACTTTATTCATTTCTCCTTGCTGCTGATTGACTGCTGCCCTGTGACGCATCTCCAGCTGAGCATTCTCGTGTTTTCCATTTTGTTCTTCTTAATCCTTAAACCGCCACAACTGGCTATAGTCATTTCCCAGTGCCATTTGCCAGCATGTAGGAGCCGAGTATATTCGGCGACGTACATTCATTGAATGCCGCAACCGGCTATTGTCAGTTCCCAGTGCAATTTACCAGCATGCCATAGCTGATCAGTCAGTACCGTACATTTGTTGAGCAGCCAGCTCATGACCACTGCCGGACCCTGCAGCACTGCAGCCTCACGGTCTCTGGGATTGAGCCACTGCACTAGACCAGCCTGTCAGCGTCAGCGTTTACCTCTGTGTGCTTGCTTGCAGCCAGTTCAAGCACAGTTGGCTCAGTGATTTACTGAATTTCATAAATGGCGTCAGTTGCACCTTGTACATATTGTTCCAGTAGTTTTCTAAATAGTTTTTACAGTTCATTAGCAGTGTGTAAAATGATCAGTGTTGCAGTAATTATGATGCTCTTTGCATGAAAAAAAATGTGTTCCATTAAAATTTCCCTTTTTCTGTGTGAATTGTGATGTTTACTTAAAAAGTGCAGCAAAAAAGTATTTGGCATCCAGGGATGCATTAACCCCTTAATATATCGCAGTTTAAGGGTTTAAGCCCCAAGATGCCGCCGAAAGGCTTCTGGCAATGAAAACACGCTTGCATGAATTACAGTACATAGAGCGGTAACATCAGTATTTTACATTCTAGAACTGCAGGTGACATATCCATACAGTACTGTACAGTATACAGGTTTACCTTTACATTCTTTTTTTAGGTAATGTATTAAGCTGAGGTTTAAATGAAATTAAAGTGTTTTGGGGGCATATTTAGCGTTTAAACTATAAAAATAGGCATTTTTTTAACCACATCCATAATTGGTGGTTTTTCACAATTCGCCGGTGTTCTAGGAACGTAACCCCCGCGAATTTCGAAGATGTACTGTATTTCAGCCATATTAACTCCTCAGTTGTGGTCCATATTCTTGTTTTATATCTTTTCTATTCATTTTTGAGTCTTTGATGTGTGCTAATGTTTCTACAGTTTAATATTTGCTACATTATCAATGACAGAGAAAGCAGCCAATCACTGCAAAGTACTGCCGTCATCCTTATAAAGGCAGCGCAATTAACAGTTCCCTGCAGTTCATTTGAATGCGTTTGGGAATGGGTGAGTGTCTTCTTTGAGATTCTATTTGTGCTTTTGTGATTTATTGGATTTTTTGACAGTATGTCTCCATTTATGTCCGCTGTCTGGATTTTGTACAGGGAATTTGTTCACCTTTTTCAGGCAATTCCTTTTTGTCTTTTGTGCTCCACAGAGTTTTATGTTGTTACACAGCATTTTTGTGAAGGCTAAATCTTTATAAATAAAAAGATTCTGTGTTTGCCCTTGTCACCAGCTGGGTTTGACAGTTTTCCCCTCTATTGGGCATTTTTGGAAGTTTTCCAAACTTTGTTGTATGCCTGCAAGTTTGGTTAATCAGTCCACCAAGTGGCATTGTGCTGAGTTTCTGGTATTTATTCTACAATCGTGTTAGTGACATAGGTAGTGTGGGGTACAGCCCGGACACAGACAGGTAGACATGCTGGTTTCACCACCCACACATTTATTTACAGTTATATAGTACAAATAAGTGCACAAACCCAGTACCTCAGCACCAAACACCCCTTTCAGTCCTGGCCGCACAACAATGTCTTTCAGTCTTCAGACCACCTCCACTCCTCTCCTCCAATCTTTTATGCACCCCCGGATGGGCTCCAGGTGCTTCCTGAGGAGCCTCCTTCGACACACGCCCATGTGGCGGAAGCACCAGCTGTGTAGCTGGAAGCCCTCCGGGTGTCCCTGCTCCTCTTCCCCCCAGCACTTCCTGGTGTGGCGGAAGTGCTGAAGTCCAGGGCTCCCAAGGCATTGGGGCACCCCCTGGCGGTAACCACGGGCCCCTACAGGGTTTGGCTTCCAAGCCCTCTACCCGTGGCCCACAACACAACCAGGACGGTCGCCCCCTCGTGGTCTGGAGGAGGCACAAGCCCTCCTCCGGTCCTCCTGGGTGTCCCGGCTGGGTACCACCTCCAGCCGCGTGCCACAGTAGATTTTTTTTCATCAGGTCAAATTGAACATCAACACAGTGACAGCTGTATTTTTCAGCATTGACAGACTTGTTCATAAACAGTTTATTCCTCATGGACAGACTGTTAATCGACAATATTACTTTGAACTGATGAGGCACCTATGGGAAAGCATCAGCAAATAAATTCCAGAGTGTCGAGAAATGGCAGTCCCTAAAGCACACAAGTCCCAAAAATATTTCCAAAAATACTTATTAACCGTCAAAAAGGAAACTAGAAACAAAAAGGGCCTTAAAGAATCTTAATAAAATAAAAGATTTACTTTTATCAAAAATGCTGTGTAGCACAAGAAGCCCCAAAGAACTCAAAAGAATTTGTCAGAGAATGCAAGGCAATCACAGTCCGAATACAGAATACCAAACAAAGTCAAAAACAGAGCACAGGTTCAATAATTCAGTAATCACAAAGGTACAAAGCACAGGAAGCACAACTAAACACTTCGCTTCCTAACACATTTGAAATGAACTGCCAGGAACTTCAGAAAGCCCCCCAGTTTACAGGGTGGGGGGCAGTTCCTGATCGTGATTGGCAGGTGGCCCCACCTCTAGGGGGAGTACCCCTAAAATGCAATGTACATACCACAGACTAAATAAAAACAAAGACAAAGCCAAAAATAAAGAATGAACATTATGTATATACAATCTAAAATAAACAAAAGAGACATTAATTCCAGCCAGAGGAAGACCCCTAGGTGAGATATGACACAGAGAAGTGGTGCACCCAAAACTAGATTTTGCACAGTGACAACATGTCTGCACACACCACGCTGCCAGTCAAAGAGTCTGTGTCCATAAACAATGTGATTGCTGTTCTGCACCCCTGAATTTCACCAGATCTCATCCCTTTGACTTCTTTTTGTTCTCAAAATTTAAATTCAGACTGATGGAAAAATAATTTACTACCATGTTAAAAATATAGAAAAAAATAAATAATAAGACAGATAAGAACATTTATAAATTTAGACAAGAAAAGAATACACTTCCAATGCAACTTCATTTTGTTTGTAAATAATGTTTCAACATTTTGTGTCCATTCTGGAAAGTGTTTTTAATTATGCATCTTTCTAGTGAATTATATTTTTTTTGTTTTAAAGCAAAGTTCAAAATTTTTTAATTATATTTCCTAAAACCAATTGTAACCAAGTTCAATGCACAAAGACCTTGGGTCTCATGTATAAACGGTGCGTACGCACAAAAATGTTGCGTACGAACGTTTCCACATTCAAATCGCGATGTATAAATCTAAACTTGGCATAAAGCCATGCACATTTCCACGGTACCTCGTACCCTGTTGTACGCAAGTTCTGCGCTCGGTTTTGCAGACTGGCGGCACCCAGCGTCAAAGCAGCGCTACTGTTCCTGTGTGGTTACCCTTTCTTTTTTAGATCCACATCCTTGACATGGCTTTATAAATACACTGAAATTAACCGCATATTGTTTATTAGTTTAATGCATCTGATTGTAATTAACCTGTAACAATATAATGGTATACAGAATGGTCAAACTATTTCAAATACCATAACTGTTTTAGCGTTATTACACTAACTACACCTACTTCTTCTTCTTTCAGCTGCTCCCATTAGGGGTTGCCACAGCAGATCACCTTTTTCCATATTACTCTCACTGCACCACTCGGAGTATTTATATAACTGTATCTGAGTGTGAATCACAGCTGTACAGCAGCTGATCGGTAAGAGAATTATCGGTATACAGCATCAAGCACATGCTGCCTCAGCCATGCTGTCTACTGAACTGCTCTCATATGGCAAATGCTTCAGAGCCTTTCCTGTACTGACCTCGCAGTTCAGAAACAGTTTCATCCCAAGAACTATAAACGCACTCAATCAGTACATCAAGTGCTCCTTGTAGAACTGTTTGTACTTATAAGTACAATTACTTCATTGTAAACTTGCGATACAGTTATAATATTGCACAACCTGAGCCACTTTATAAAGCGTGTATTTACATATGATGAAGATATAATTTTTAAGATGAAATGCAGCAAAATATGGTTATTATATTATACAGATAAAATGTTAACTTAATTTAAATAATCTATATTGTTAATCATTAAACATGTGAGGACACGGTGACACAGCACTAGCGAACCGCTGCTGCCCCGTTCAGGGATTGTTCCTGCCTCGCGCTGTATTCTTGCTGGTGCTGACACGACATTGGAAGGATAGATGGATAGAATAATTAAACTCGTACTACGAAGATATTTCAATGTTCCTTAAAAGATTTGAAGAATCGCCGTTCTAAGCTTACAGATGGCATAATGTTTATTACATAGCTGATTGTGTGGCAATTGGGTATTTGGAGAAAGAAAAGTAAGGACAGGAATTGGAGGTGAGTACATTTGAGAAACTAGTAAATTAAATGATTTTAAGATGAAGTTTATGATGTTCTACTTTAATGACAAAATAAACTACGTGATTAAAGTGGAAATTTAGAGATTAAAGTTGACATTTCGTGCTTTTTTCCCCACTGTGTGCCTTTTTTTTTCTCTGTACCCTAATAAGCTTTCAAATGACACTCAGATGGTGGGCTACGACTCGCCTTTTCATGGCAACTTTAAAATCTGACAACTTCTTTTTTATTTCGGGCACTGTGAGACTTTGTGAACTTGAGCTTTCGAGTTTCTCCGACACTCTATGTCACTCGATCAACTTCCTTTTGTTTTTATACCACTGTTCAAACCAACAAATAGTACGTTTTTCCTTGCCTCCACTTGGTATTCACTGAAATTCTTCTATTTTTCCTCTTGCTTTTGCCATTGTCTTTTCACAGAAGGCTGAGCTTAACGGCTATTTATATTGATTTGCAAATTTAAAGAGGCGTAATTCTGGGAGGAGATGGGGCAGGACAGCAGGTGCGTGCACGTGCGTTACTTTTCACGAAGACCAGGAATTATGGAGCGGAAGAATGTGGAAATTGGCGTTTGCACAGATTTACAGTATGCATCTGGATTTTTTTGTGCATAAGCACATTTCCTCTTTTGTGCTTACATCATTCTATAGTGTGAATTCTACGCATGGCGTTATGCATGAGGCCCCTTATGTAACAAGTAGAATTATATTATTAAAATGTTAGGGGTAATTCAGTGGATGCAAACACTGCATTATGGATCTAAATGACAATAATGACAAACACAAAAAAACATCTGTACTGTGTTTAAGTTACATTTATAATGTTTTTAAACCACCTTATGGAAATACGTTTTGAAAAATGATGTGTATATTGATATAAGAAATAAGGAAAGCCACTGAATGAGCTATGCAATAAGACTCGATTTTAAATAAACATTTTTTTCAAAACTTCACTTTGACAAGTTGGCATTTGAATTGGCATTTACTTTTAAGCTAACACAGATGCTACATTACTGCATGCAGATTAATAATATTCTTTTTTATACTGATGTGTCTAACTGAATATACTGTATGCATTATAATATTTTTTAATCCTCAAGGTAGAAAAATCCAGCAGGTACTCGTGTGGCCTCAAAGAGACAGATGTCCCAAAAATGTCGTCTTCTTTGGTCCAATGCCTGCAGCTTTGCAAGCAGAAAAAATAAGCAATAGACCAAGTTTGTTACATAATTATTTTTTATTTATTTCATCTATCCATTTTCTAATACAGGGTGACAGTATGCTAAAGCTTACCCTGACTACAACCAGCCTTGGACAGGATGCCAGTAAAGCTCATCATCTTTGCTATTATTACTACTGTGTTTTATCTTGGTAGAGTAATATATGTATTGCTCTACTTTCCCCTATTGTATTATTAATATGCAGCCTTAGAATGCCTAATCTCACAGACGTACCACTGTTTATAAGATATTATTTTATATAACTTATCCCCACCTTCCCTTCTATATCTATAACCTCAGGCAATTAGATGTAGTAAAAAGACAAGCAGGAGTTAAGTTACACATAAAATTATGTATTACTGATAATATTCATAAATAATAACAAAATGCAAAGTACATTTGAATATTGGCAACCATACAACCTGATAAAATGGTGATGTGTAATTCAGGTGGCACACTGACTTGTAGTTACTTAAAATGTCTCTAGTTAAGGCATCGTTGGTGCTCAGCTTTCAGCCACATGTCTGTTCAATATGGCTGCTGAGCTGTGCTCTTCATTGTGTTGTCTTCATCATCACAGGTTAGCAAGAGAGATGCTTCTTCATCATATGTTGGTAAGAGAGATGCTTCTTTCAGATGTTAGTAAGAGAGAGAGAATGTGGTTGAGCAAGTACATTTATAGATGTTCTCTCCAACCCCTCGAACCAATAGGACATCATGGTACTTAGATGCCTCTAAGACAAGCCAATTCCAAACAGCCATACCTCAGACCAATGGGTGAAATAGAACATCTTAACACCTGCCCCAAAACCATATGTTAAACATCCTGGCTTCCTTGCAGGGGGTTCAAAGACTTTAGCAGAGAAATACTCATCAAACTGGTTTAAGACACATCCCCCCAAATCCTGTCATAAAATTACAAAGAGACAGTCGTAAAAATGGGGGGTGCAAACACGAATACCTCTCACTACTTGGTTTGCCTAAATTATAAATAAAGACATACAAAACATTCATCAAGTTATATGCAAAATCCCACATCACAACACTACTGTACATACAATGCTTGACAAGATACCCTTTGCTCTGGTATTCAATCAAAATTCAGATATTTGTTTTACTTAGTTTTTTTTTTTTCTTAAATTCAGCTTTCTTTATTTTTAATAATCAAAACCACAAAGAAATAACATTTAAAAATAGTGTGCTATTCTTTACTGTTAGGAGCAGAGGGGTTTATAACAAAGAAATAAAAGGACATTGCAGTTTTATATAAGAAACTTTTTTTTTAAGCAAATTTCAATTAGTGAAATTATGGGCTGATCCTGGGTGCACACACAGGGGCTTGTGATGGCAAGGGGCTTTTTTGGTATACACAATCCTTACCTGGTCCAAAATCATCAAGGGCCTGTCACCCCAGTGAATGAAACAATCTGGTGTCCCTGCATATGCACATATACACAAGGGAAGTTTGCCTGCCTGCAATGAAAGTAGAGCAGTACAATGGATTTTTCAAAGTAGTCTCCCTGAAGGCACTTCTCCCACCGGTGTTCCAACCTCCAGATACCCCAGAAAAAAAAAGAATCTTCTTGCGAGTCACACCACTGCACCAACTCATCAATGACAGCATCATCTGTGTCAAAACGACGACCATGCAGGTATTTCTTAATTACAAGAAAGATAAAGAAGTCAAAAGGCACTAAATCCGGTAAATAAGGAGGGTGCATGAAGAGGATGAAGTTGCATTCTTGCATTGTTTCCACTGTCAAGTGTGCACTGTGGGGTGGAACATTATCATGATGAAAGAAGACTTTTTCCAGAGGTTTTTTAGACAGGGAATCCTTCAACTTCCAGATATGGTTGTAATAATACTCCATGCTGGTGGTGCATCCTTTTGAGAGAAAGTCCACCATGACGACACCCTCAAAGATCCATAAAAGCATTTGGTTTAGTAAAGAAGGCATGAAACTTTTTTGGGAAAGATGATGAGCAATGGGCATCCACAGTGTTGATTTGAAAACTATTTTGGGTTTTTCATGACTGGCATAACAATGAAGTGTTCTGTAACATAGATTGTGAAGCAGATCTCAACCTCTTTCATCACCAAAAGATCTGAAGGCAATTTTTCTCTAAGAATGGTGCAGTGTTTCAGTACACACAGTTTAGGACTTACATATTTGACAGCACGCTAAGAATCGATGAAGCTGTTCTGAAGGCAAAGTAACCCAACTTCATATTAGCTTAGCCTTTTCCATTATTTTGTCCTATGCAAGGGACTGTTTAAGCCTACAAGCAACCAAGGCAGCTACAGTACTTACTTCCGCCTCTATATCTTGTGGAGTCACTACACTTGATATTTATGCAGAGATATTAGTGAGGTGAACAAACATCCAGGAATACATCTTCATATAAGAAAAAAACATTCAAGGTAATGGTGAGTCCAAGAGAACTGGCGCATGAGGAGAATGCAGAAGCCCAGCAAAATCGCAATTTATGACTCCAGTGGATAGATTATGGTTATAAGAAGAAGAACCCCTCATATGATACTATCTGGAGAGCCTCTGGCAATAAAACAAGTGATCACTGAATGTATAATTTAAGTCATAACAAGTAACTATCATAGAGATCAAGAAGACAGTTTTGTGGATGACATGTAGGATATGTAGGGTAAGAGAGTTAACTCTTTAGTTGAGAAGCACATAAGGATCAAATGTATGGTTTAATAAAGAAGGCACGTCAGCTGCAACAGTGGTGAGTAAGAGACCAGAGAACAGTACAAAATAAATGAAGACATAAGGAGCAGAAGCAGGTCAGGGGAGTTCAGTTCGCAAGAACAAGTTGTTTGACTGTGAAAGTGCAACAATCCTCAAAATTCAGAATTCATTTAGACAGGACAGATCTCTGGGAGATGGATCCATTAGAGTACAATTATGTGACTCCCTAGGAGGTACAGAATGTACCTTTAAAGTTAAATTTAAAAAAATACATTAACAGAGGAAATAGCATCTGAAAAGTTTAATTCCACCAAAACTTTAACACAACCGAGATGGCATTTGCAGTACAGTAATTGTAAATGTCACCCTGGTTTTGCAACTTCTACTATTTCCCATCAGCAGTTACTCTGCTAATCCTGAGAGAAGAGAGCAGAGGGAAGAGAAAACTCTGACAGGACACCATGAACATGAAGGTATGTGTTAAGTGAGGTGACAGTGAATTATGGGTAGTGCTCTTGACAGCAGAGTGAGAAGATGGTGTTAATTTAACAAAAGGACAAAAGATAGCAGAAGTAACTCAGAAGGAAAACAGGTATAGGTGACAGAGTGAGGGGGAAAGAAAAAAATAAGTGGTCAGAACACTTAAGTGGGGATTGTCATGAGGAAAGTGGAGGAGTCGGATGTATATACAGTATCCATCTGGTTGGCAGGCAAGTGGGTAACAGAGAAAGGAATTAGGTAACTTGATCAAGAAATAGCTATGAGAAAGAGGAGCCTCTCCAAATCAAATGTTTCTGACTCTTATTTGTCTGTTGCATTTAGGAAATATGTTATAAACTATAAATAAATACACTACATAGCTTGGTGTTGTGGGCTATGTAGTGGAGTAGACAAATTCTTAAAAATAATGGTTCTAAAATGGCACTTTATTGGGTTGTGCGGCTCCTCATAGGATCATTGATTGACAAAGAAGTATTTGATTCTGGAAAAGGTTCTGCGCATAATAAATTGGTTTGAGCTTTTGAAAAACTTCTAATATGTGCAAAAAATCTTTAATCTTCATTATACAGTAGGTTACCAAGAGGGATACAAACAGATCAAGAAAACCTGAACGTAGCCTGTGTTATTGTATTTAGAAAGAATTCATTTAACACCGTAAACCAATTAGTATTTCACAAATCTGCTGTCATTGATTCATGGTTATTTATGGAACTTGCTACAAATCTAAGTAAATGTTCTGTTTGGAGCTTTCATGTGGTTATTTTGGGAACCAAAAAAATGTTTCTCTGTAGCATCACTTTGAAGTACCCCTTGGCACCTTGAATGTTAAGAGTACAGGTACAGCCTCATAGCCAGTTGCTTCTTGGCAGAATAAATGGTCCAGGATAGCCCTGGGCAGTACTCTGAATTGTGAGTGTCTGCCTGTCAAGCTATTTTTTTTCTGCCCTGAACTAGATGTTGTTAGGATAGTCTTCACACCCCCAGAATTTTAAATTGGTTAAGTGAATTTGAGAATTTGGTAACACTTTAGTTTAGGTATCCATATAAATAACTATTAATACAGGTTGAGTGTCCCTAACCTGAAATTTTAAAATCCCAAATCTTAAACTTTTTGAGACCTGACATGATGCCACAAGTATCAAACTTCACCAGGGTTTTCATGATTGGAGTCAAGCATGAAAATATGCATACACCATAAAAAGGATATGAATAACATACAGTTTGCAGATTTATTCTTTGGGTGGGAGGGAGGCCCCTGTGAAGCACCAAAACACAGTCAACACTCTTTGTCCCCCATGATATGACACAATAACACCATGTTATGTTTTATAGATAGATAGATAGATAGATAGATAGATAGATAGATAGATAGATAGATAGATAGATAGATAGATAGATAGATAGATAGATAGATACTTTATTAATCCCAAGGGGAAATTCACAAACTCCAGCAGCAGTATACTGATAAAGAACAATATTGAATTAAAGAGTGATAACAATGAAGGTATAACAGACAGACAATAATTTTATATAATATTAACGTTTACCCCCGGGGGGTGGAATTGAAGAGTTGCATAGTGTGCGGGAGGAATGATCTCCTCAGTCTGTCTGTGGAGCAGGACGGTGACAGCAGTCTGTCGCTGAAGCTGCTCCGCTGTCTGGAGGTGATACTGTTCAGAGGATGCAGTGGATTCTCCATTATTGACAGGAGCCTGCTCAGCGCCCATTGCTCTGCCATGGATGTCAAACTGTCCAGCTCTGTGCCTACGTAGAAGAGCGCACTCGCCACAACCGTCTGATAGAACATCTGCAGCATCTTATTGCAGATGTTGAAGTAAGCCAACCTTCTAAGGAAGTATAGTCGTCTCTTTCCTCTCTTGCACAGAGCATCAGTATTGGCAGTCCAGTCAAATTTATCATCCAGCTGCACTCCCAGGTATTTATAGGTCTGCACCCTCTGCATACAGTCGCCTCTGATAATCACGGGGTCCAGAAGGGGCCTGGGTCTCCTAAAATCCACCACCATCTCCTTGGTTTTGCTGGTGTTCAGGTGTAAGTGGTTTGAGTCGCACCATTTAACAAAGTCCTTGATTAGGTTCCTATACTCCTCCTCCTGCCCACTCCTGATGCAGCCCACAATAGCAGTGTCGTCAGTGAACTTTTGCACATGGCAGGACTCCGAGTTGTATTGGAAGTCTGATTTATATAGGCTGAACAGGACCGGAGAAAATACAGTCCCCTGCGGTGTTCTGACCACAATGTCAGACCTGCAGTTCCCAAGACGCACATACTGAGGTCTCTCTGTAAGATAGTCCATGATCCATGCCACCAGGAATGCTAATGATTCTGTGACTGAATGGCACTAGCACTAGCAAGGGTAATTAAATAAAAAGAACATATACAAGGAAGGATAAAAATGGAAGAAACAAAACAGCACGAAAGGGATATAAAATAACAAAAGGCTATGTTCTCTTCCTGCACTCTTCAGAACTAAGCCGCCAAATATAGCATGTAATGTTCCTTCTTAATAGCCTACCTCCTCCTCTACCTCTTGAGAAGAAACCTGACCAGAATTTTTCTACAGACTCCAAGCTCGTCCAATTAAGAAGATGGAGGCCCTTCTCAGGCTACACCCAGGGTGTCAGTTAAAGTTGTCTCGAAGCACAATCTCCACTCTCACAGAGGCACCTGCAAAGACTTAATTTCCCAGGAGCCTTTGTGGGTAGTTTTACTCTTGTAGCAAATTAACACTGCTGTCCTTCTGCTCATTATTGGCATGGGGAGTCTGTTGGCATGGCATCCCCGCTGTGTAGTGGCATTCCATCTAGAGTGTGTACTTCATCACCATTTTCTCCGTTCTCCCGTTCTTCCTTGCAATTGTTAACACTAGAATTACCAAAGCCTACGAAAAAACTCATAATCCCGGCACACCTTAAATCCGTTCGCACCTCTCCGTCAGCATCTTTTGTGTTGTAAATGTGTTGTGTAAATTATATTTTGTGATGGTCTTTATATAAAAAAAAATGTATATGTTATATAAAAGCCAGATCGAATTTTATTTACCTTGATTCATTTACTTATCTTCCTACAGCGTAAAGTCACAAGTAAACTGCAGAGCTTCCTGTGTTTGATTGACACAATCATGCTCACAAAGTACATGTGTACTGAAGTAACTTTAGCTGCAGGTGGAAGCTACTGTCACACCCTACGTAACTGTGTTTGATCTTATTCAGGAAAAGATCCCAGATGCCCCACGGGAGAAAGATTTTCCAAGGCTAAGGTGATAAAGCTTATGAAACCGTTTCTGGACAAAGGCAGAACTGTAATAACAGTTGTGTGGAGCTTCTACCTGCAGCTAAAATCACATGTACCGTGTCAGCGTGGCCGTGTTGATCAAACACAGGAAGCTCTGTGGTCTACTTGTGACCTTACGCAGTAGGAAGATAAGTAAATGAATCAAGGTAAATAACATTCAATCTGGCTTTTATATAGGTAACATATGAATGTTTTCATATAAAGACCATCACTGAACATAATCACAAACAGGACTTTGCACAATATTTTGGCAGCTTTGTAAGCTGTGCTGTTTTGTGGAAGGACAGGTGTGTGGCAGACTGACTGGCAGGATGATGCCCAACCTGTAGCTGCATCCAAACGGTGCCATCTTTCGCCTTTACACCTGGAGCAGCTGCGTTGTTCTTATATGTGAGTGGACGTTTCTTGCCGGGAGAGCTTCTGTTCTCTCTCTCCGATGTAGAACCCTTGTCCTCTTCTGAGTTCACCTCAATTATAGCAAGTCTTTATTTGAAAACAGGAGTGTCAGATCAGGGGGAATGTGAACATGACTGAGAGAATAAAACTGAATTAAAAAAAAAAAAAAAGCTAACCTTTACAGTCAGTCAGTCATTTTGCAACCTGCTATACCCTAACACAGGGTCACGGGGATCTGCTGGAGCCAATCCCAGCCAACACAGGGCACAAGGCAGGAACAAAATCCCGGGCAGGGAGCCAGCCCATCACAGGACACACACACCCACACACCAAGCACACACTAGGGACAATTTAGAATTGCCAATGCACCTAACCTGCATGTCTTTGGACTGTGGGAGGAAACCGGAGCACCCGGAGGAAACCCACACAGACACGGGGAGAAAACCCAGGTCTCCTTACTGTGAGGCAGCGGCACTACCAATGCGCCACTGTGCTGCCCACTAACCTTTACAATTACCATAAATTTACACTGGCTGTTACAGACTCAAATCATGTCAAAATATTTTTATTCTATAATAGTAAGAATAAGAACAGCTCACTACTCAAAACGGAGGCGTCCGGTATCGAACCACAAATATCTTGATTACGAGTCAGCAGTTCTTACCGCTGTACCACCAAAGCAGTCGTATTAAGGGCATGTCAATGTCTCAGCCTAATGCAAGTTCTTTTTCTGCAGTTATATTCTTGAATAAAAGTGCACTTGTTTTGTTATCCTTGTACCATTTGTGAAAATTTTATTTGATATTTGGAATTCATACATTATACACTTCATGTCTACATTTTGTCAATTATTACTAAAACATGAAAAAGGTTTCTGTTTTAACAATGTGTTTACATAGATTGTTGTAGACATGGAACACACATAAAATGCATGTATTCCAAATAACGATATATTATTTACCCTCTACAACTCTAAGCAACTCACACACAGGTAAACAGACTTCTGCTGAGAGAACTTTGTGCCCTTTCTGTGGTGGTGGGGGGCTGCTTGCTGCTTTTGCTGATTGACACATTTACAACACAAAAGAAGCTGACGGAGAGGTGCGAAGGGATTTAAGGTAGGACGGGATTACGAGATTATTTGTAGTCTTTGGTAATTCTAGTGTTAATAGCTGTTTAGAATGGAATTGTTACAGCCAGTACAGACTCCCCTATAGAAAACGCAGGAGTGGGTAGGTGGCCAATTGTCTGAGGTGTCAAGGACGGTGATATTTTTGACTTTCTTTTTAACAAATTTAAACTTCTTACATGTCACATGGCCACATTTCATCAGTTATTTACTCAACAATTATTTTTGTCTTCCATTTATGCTTCAACCTTTGTCTTATGACAAATGTGCACTTATATGTGTACTAGTTCTGGATTTTATCAGTATATTAAGAATTAGTATAATCTATACTAGTTTTTTGTCTTGTACGGTCCTATGGTGATCCCATTTTCCCTTTTATATTCTTTACTGTGTAAACTTAACCAAAATGCCTCCAATCCCATACACTTACCAGTCAGTGGTCAGAGACAGTACTTCAGTTCAACACTTCCTCACACTTTTCCTTCCTCATCTATAACCTCAGGCATTTAGACAGACTGAAAAGAATAGGCAGGAGAAAGGGCTACACTTTTAATTATATATTATAAGTAGTAAATGATATTATAATTTGTGCCTTACAAGCAAATTAATGTGGCTTTGTAAACCAAGATCATACAACTTGATGCCAGATGTGTGGCTTCAGATGACACAATAACTTATAGTTGTGTTTGATTCTTTCTGGTCAGCTTGTCATCTGTACAGGCCAAGGCAGCCTGCTTTCTTCAAGTCATCACTTGGTCTGGGTTCATCAGGATGCAATATGGCAAAGAGAGCATGCCTTTGGTAGCCTCTCTCTTTATTGTCACTGTGTATCTCTTGACACACACACACCATTCTCACCAATAAAATAGCTTAGGCACAGCCTCCTACCTCAAGTAATTCTGCTTCTTCTTATCATCCTTCAAGCAAACAACCAGGAAAGGAAATGCCAGTCATTGTTAATGTACTTAATATAACATTTCATATTTAGTAGTTCTTGAATATTTCCAGTGGGTTATTTATGTTTTGCCATGTGCTCTACCACCTACCCTAAGCCAGACTTGCTTTGACAATCAATATTAGAATCGTTCAGTAAATAAGCTGCATGAAATGTACAGTACTGAAAAATTCTTAATTATCTTACAAACTGTCTGGCACCCTAACAAGCTCATTGAGCATTTCATAGCTGCTTAAAGAAGAGACGAACATGGAGTTATTATTTGAGAATTTTAACTTTTTTAAAGTTTGTCTGTATTAAAAGCTTTAGTCACAGAGAACCATCTTACATCAACATCTGTCTCAGACAGAACTAATTGGGCCATCTAAAAGGAATATTTTTTAGTGTGTAATGCACATACAGTAGAGCTCCATCTGATACTGCTTAAAGGAAAAAATCTTCAGATCAATAACTGTTTGTGGAAATTATAAGACAGAGATTGCTGGGCTTTCTTGATAACATTAACATTTTCTATTGCTCTTTCTTCTGAATTCTGTGCCCTTGCATCTATTATTCCTTGATTAAATGGCATCATCCTGCTTAAATGTGTCAATACACAATAAGCTTGCTGAAAGGCTTCTTCTGAAACATTTGAGAATATATAATTTAATGATAAAGCTTTTCTTCACCCTTGATCCACATCAGTGTCATCATTAAATTAGGGCAAAAGGAAAGAATTAACATGAGTGCGCATTTACTTTAAAGGTTGACTTTTTTCTAAATATTGATTCAAAGATGGTGAGTCAGAACACAAACAGTCTGAACTGAACAAAAAAAACAAACCTTCAATCCAAGACACACTTATTGTGAAACTACACAAGAGATATGGCAGATCAGTACTGCAGTTAGCACTACTAATATGTTTACATATTATGCTACGGTTTACTTGTCCAGGGATAAAATGTAAGTTTGATTTCTGTCAGAGTCACTGCCCTCTCTGTGTCTGCACAAATTTTTCTCCAGAGGCTCTTGTTATCTCCCACATTCTAAAATAATTGCTGCTTTAAATTTATACCTACTCTGGATATCATCCTGTCTAGAGATGCTTTTACTTGTGTGCCCATTGTCTGGTAGAATTGGCCACAGTTTCACAACAAACAGTATGCAGGTCAGGACTGCAGTCCTGGAGGACCACAAATGCCGCATCTTGTCAATTAATCGGAGGCAGATCTGTGTTTTTACTGTTTCAATAATAGCTTTTTCTCTTGTTTATACTTTTTCCCTAAATCAAATATTTTTCAAACTAAATAGTATGAGACAATGTAAAGAAGAAGTCACCAGTGAATGCTCTCCAGTCTTGTTGCATCAGGAAAGAGAATCTTGTAGGAAATCCTTCCATCCATCCATCCATTATTCAACCCGCTATATTCTAACTACAGGGTCATGGGGGTCTGCTGGAGCCAATCCCAGCCAACACAGGGCGCAAGGCAGGAAACAAACCCCAGGCAGTGCACCAGCCCACCGCAGAGGAAATCCTCTCTATATGCTTTTCTCAGTGTTACAGTCATTAATCAATCAGCAATCAGACAGACTGTGCTTCACTCACTCAAAATAAGGAACTAATACAGAAAACACTGCTGTCTGCTGCTTTGTTACGGCATAACTTTGCATTCAAGTTCTCTGTCAACTAAATTACATTAAAGTCTTGGAAGATATTAGACATATCCATTAGAGAGCTTTACATTGATAATATATCTGCAACTTTTGATCAGCTCTGTTGTAAACACGGAATTCCTTCAACACACCTATTTTTCTATTTACCCGTTAGGAACTTTGCCAAATAGAATTTGGCTAACTTCCTTAATCCACAAGCAACACTTACACTTGAAAATATTTGAACTAGTAATGAGTAGAAAGTTGGTAGCATCTCCAGACTTTATCAGATATTGTCACAGTGCTCAATGCTTGACCACCTTAGGCAATGCTGGAAAAGCAGCCACTCTCGAAATCTCAGACATGGAGTGGAATTCGATAATTTGCAACAGTCCTTCTTCTGTAGCCACTTATGCACGAAGTGTTAAAACTGGTTGGACGCCACCATATTTCAAAGTTGCTTTGTGTACGTTGCCCATAAGTCAATCAAAAACAATAATGGTATTTTTACATGCCCAAGAGTGACTTCTTTCAAATAATCAAAAGTTTCCATGTTGTCTGTTCTCTCATTGTTAAAATGTTATTTGCACATGTTTATCCTCAGGCGAGAACTGCATCACAGTTGAGTGAATCTGACTTTTTCAAACATCCCCTCTATGTCAAGGCACATGCAGTGAAAGGCTTATTACCATTGGATACCTCGGGTTCAGCCCTTTCCAATGATGTATAGTTGTCTATGATTGGTCCTTCATACTACTTGCCACAGCTGTGTGTAAAATACAGGAAATAAATTGCTTGTGTGACAGCTCATCTTTATGCATCGTTACGCACAGAGTTCTGATCTACTTATGTTAGTTTTCTGAGCACTGCTCTTTCAGTTGTGACTTAGTTGACCAGTAATGTTTAATAGTGTACTGTTGAGTACTGTTTCAGTGTACTTCTGCCTCTCAGAGTTTCACATGAGAACACACTCTTCAATTGAAAGACAGTGTATCATGCTGCTCACGTCGCAGTGTTGTAAGCACACGAGACTGGAAAAATGCCATTTCAGCTTGTGACTTGTTCACTGCATAATTCCCCTCCCTACACCCTTGCCCCTGACTGAAAGAATACAATACAATATAATACAATTTATTTTTTGTATAGCCCAAAATCACACAAGAAGTGCCACAATGGGCTTTAACAGGCCCTGCCTTTTGACAGCCCCCCAGCCTTGACTCTCTAAGAAGACAAGGAAAAACGTCCAAAAAAACCCTTATAGGGATAAAAAATGGAAGAAACCTTGGGAAAGGCAGTTCAAAAAGAGACCCTTTTCCAGGTAGGTTGGGCATGCAGTGGGTGTCAAAAAGAAGGGGGTCAATACAATACAGAACAATACACAGAACAGAACAAAAATACAAATTTTAGAAGTACGGAGTAGAATTTAACAGTAGATGATATCACATAATATGATTTGGATTTGTTTAGAGTCCTGGAGACCTCGGCCATCAAGCTACCTCCCCCATTTGACCATTCCACAGCTGAAATAGCGCTAATCCAATGAAAGGACCCCTCTTTCCCACGATTCCTGTGATCCTCCATCAGGAATGACTTTACCTTAGGCAGGCAAAACAACTTGGCAGGTGGGCCGTGGCACCAAGTGCCACATTTGAGGACCGAGAAGAGAAACAGGATAGGTGTGGGTTAGGATAGGAAAGGATATAGGGCACTGTATGATATTTTATATCTAGTTTTAATCCTACTGGTTCCCCCCACCCCTTGCTTCCCCGCTTTACCCTAGAAGCCAGAAACAAGAACGATTACAAACAGGAAATCAAATCAAAAAGGGTCCTTGAAGGGTGGCACCTGGTGAAGCGAGCACAATTAGAAATGAGATAATAAAATCATGCACTGTCAATTCCTTTGGTGGCTCGGGGTGGGGGGCAGATTGTACCATATACAAATCTCAAGTACTTGTGATTCAGTGACCCAAAAGTAGCTGAGAAACACTGATTTATATATGTGTGTATGTGTGTGTCACTACCTCGGGGGTCCCTGTCCAGAGCTGTTTCCTGCCCTGCACCCAGGGCTGTCCCCTCCCTCATAACCTATAACCCAGGACTGGAAGAAGCTTGTATAAAAATGTACGTATATACTTAGTTTATTTCAGATGTGAAATGCAAGAAAAAAGCAACAACAACAAAACTAAATAAGTAAATAAAAATGCAATCAACTACTGTGGTGCAACTGCAACAAAAGATAGGAGCAGATGGGTGAATTGCAGCACAAAAGGTCAAAAATATAAGGTTTTTCTGTGTCTTGTCGTAAACAAAATAGTTTCAAGGACTGGCATGAAAAATAATTTTGAAAGGAAAGGTGTGGGCGATTAGGATGTAGTCACTAATTGCTTACTTGTTGCTTCAGAGTGGTATATAGTATGTGTGTGCGTGTGTGTATACATTTTTTTTTATAAAAAAATAAAAACTTATAATTGCAATTGCAATTTTTGTTTTGAGAGTTTGTATAGGTGCAAGAGACTAAATGTGTAGCAAACCTTGACTGCTGAAGGGTGCCGAGGTTGCCAATAGATTTGGGTAGAAATGAGGGCGCTATGCTTGTAAAATGAGGGGCCTGATGGAATTAGACCAACACCTAACCACTACAGTACTTTTAACACCCGAATATTAACAAAACACACCAGAAAAATGTCAAAGCAAATAAAATATATTAAGCACCAAATATTTACAGACATGGCACAGAAAGGTAAAATTTAAAATGAACTAAACAGACAAATTAAAATCCTTGACTAACGATATGTATGGTCCCAAAAAAGTCTTTACTTTAAGAGATGTGTGTGGATTCTAAATTGCAAACAACAGTTAATAGAAGGAAAGATGTGGTGGAAAAAATTCCCTTTAATAAACTGCTTCCCGAAAAAATGGATAATGTAAGGTAGTCTTACCACCAGAGTTCAGAAGTTGAATGCTCTTCTGAGGCACGTCTCTTCCACATAGACAGAAATGACAAAGAAAAAGCCCACCACCGTTCCTACATCTGATAGCAGTGCAAAATTCTCCTTTGCTGTGCATAGCCAGTTCACAAAAGGTTTTCTGCATGCTGCCGATAATGAAAGTGATGGAGAATGGAAAAGTCAAAAAGTCCCACCACATTCTTCTCTTCCAGTTTTATATGTACAGTATCTACAAGAACACTCTACAATTTCCACAAGCCCCTCCACATTCGTGCAAACCTACTTAAAGACACAGGCCCCATATTTACAAACCAAGTATACTGTATATGCTACAAGTATTATTACTAACATATAACAAGCAGCATTCAGGACACTACTATAAAAAAAGGAAAACAGCCTGTGGAGTGGCAACATTACAAATATTTCCAAAAAAGGAACATGATGTTTCCAATAATGAGGGCACCTTGTGCCAAACAGTATAACTTTGCAATGTTATCAGATATGACATCTACACTTGGCACAAAGATAGCCGACAAATTGGGCCACAAAAAAACTTAATTCCAGGGTAGTGCACCATAAAATGTCTTGGTTATATACTGTAATATCCAGTTTTTGAGAAGAAATCCATAAAGCACCAACTTTGTGTGTGTTTTATTTCATATTCTAGTAAAAAAGGGTTTTAAATAATATATAGTGAATAGTTTCTTTTAAAAATCTGCACTGTTGTACTCACTACTTCTCAGTTATTTGCCGCTCCTTTGCTAAATAAGCAGAATACTAAAGCAGAATAAATACATAATAGTATGCAACTTAGGCACAATAATGCCAAAGTCCTCTAAAGATATAAGGAGTTAATTTATGCAAAAGACGCTGTAATTCATCTGAAGATGACACGTCTTTCCAAATTAGAACTATCTAAAACATGTCAGAAATTGGACCCTACTTGCAATTGGTATCTCCAGCCCCTCTTAGGAATATGTTTTGGAACTATCCAAAGTTAAATTCATTTTGGTAAAAGATTTTTTTTGTATCCACAAGTGCAGGATTTACAATTGTTGAAAATCCTCTTACAGTAGCCTTTAGAGTTATTTTGGATGAGCTTACACTGTCTGGTGATAAACTGGCCATTATTTCCTTTACTGCATTGTTAGCACATCAATTAATTCTGCTCAGTTGGAAGAATACTAATGTACCCTCCATAACTCAGTGGAAAAATTAATTTTACATTATATAAAACTAGAAAAAAACAAGTTAAATTTCCTTGCGTTGAACTGTGCAGAGCCTCTTTAGAGATTGGCAAGAGTTCATTAATGTTTTTCTAAAAGAAGTCTGCTGAGCCTCCTGCCTGTGTCTGCTAAACTCCTATGGCTTTAATTAATAAGAGGTTGTATAAAATAACAGGCTTTATTTTTATTACTAATTAGCTCTCTATTCTGGGTAAGGGTAGAAGTTGTAGCGTGGCTTATGGTTACAAATCTTAAATATGTCTGTGGAATTCATTGTATTTCTGATTAAACAGACTTTTTAAACCTTGTAATTTTGTTTTACCTAAATGTATGCTTGATTGTCATATTATAAAACATCTTCGGTAATGTATGGCTTTGGAACAAATGAAAATTTTAAAAAAGTACTTATTCTGCCCTCTTCGTTGTGTTGTAATGTAGTAAATATATTGCAAAAGAATATTTACAGAATTGTTCCTAGGCCAGTTCTTTGTTGACTTTGCTCTGTGCTTATCCTTGTCCCATTGTCTTTACAGCTGCATTTTTTCCATGTTTCCAAAATCGAGCAGCTACTGAGCTGGCATAACAAAAGAAATTCCACAGTCCAATAAAGTTTGTTTTAAAAAGGTTAAGGGAAAATACAAAAATTCAGGAAAAAGTTACTACACACAGAATAAAAGGCAGAAAAAGGAAAAGGTTTCACTTTTTCATTACAATGTTAGCTTTCTCATGTTAATCTTCAGTTACATTCAATAATTAAATGTTGCATTACTTTTCCATAGTGAACTTACGTAGGTTCAGTACGGTTTGAAACTGTTTGCCCTCTTTGGCCTACCAACTGCAAGGCAAATCTCAGTTTTAGCTAATCTCTAGTCAGAATGACAAGAAATAATTTGAATACTCCATTTTCAAGTTACCTTACAGGAGAACCTTCCATTAACTATGTAGTAATACATAAACAAACATTTTAACTTAATTAAGAAAATATTTCCATCACTCGAACATAACCTAACTAACTAACAAATGGATCTTACAGTTCTGTTGGAAGGTGAACCTTCAGCCCTGTCTGAAGTCCATAGCAATCTCGTGCAGTTGATCAATGAAGAGTATCTCTGACCTTTGCTCCATTCAGCTTTCTGCCTCAACCCTGTTTAGTGTCCCAAACTACAATCACACAGCATGATGCCACCACCACCTTGCTTTATTGTTGTTATGGTATTGTGCAGGTGATGAGAGGTGCCTGGTTTGATCAAAACATGACATTAAGAAATGAGGGCAGAATGTTCAAGCATGGTTTCATCAGACCGGAGAGTCTTGATTATTACAGACTGGGGGTCCTTTAGGTGCCTATTTGAAAACTCCAAGAAGGCTTTCATGAGTCTTTTATTAAGGAGAGACTTCTGCTGTCCTGCTACCCTGCCTTAAAACACATATCAGAGGAGTGTTGTAGTGATGGTTGTCCTTCTGGACGTTTCTCCCATCTCCATATAGGTTGGGTGGAGCTCAGCCAGAGTGACTATTAGGATCTTACACTGCAAAAAATGCTTATGCAAAAACTAGACCAAAAAAAACTTTAAATGGGAGTTGTTTTGCTTTTATTTAGCAAAAAAAATCTGCCAATGGGGTAAGCACTGCGGTGGGCTGGTGCCCTGCCCGGGGTTTATTTCCTACCTTGCGCCCTGTGTTGGCTGGGATTGGCTCCAGCAGACCCCCGTGACCCTGTAGTTAGGATATAGCGGGTTGGATAATGAATGGATGGATGGGGTAAGCAAAATTTACTTGACAAGATTTCTTACAGTATGCTAAATAATTGTAAATACAAGTTTTTTGATAAGTCAATAACTCTTACAATAAGGAAAGCAACATCACAATATAAATTCTTTTCACTTGCTTAGATTTCATTTTTTGCAGTGTAGTCACCTCTATTCTACCCCAATTGCTTAGTTCTAGGGAGAGTTGTGGCTGTTCCAGGCATCTTACATTTTAAGAATTATTGAAGCCACTGTGCTCTTGGGATCCTTCCAATTCTTGAAGCCTTCTCCAGATCTGTGCCCTGACACAATCCCCTCTCTAAGCTCTGCAGGCAGTTCCTTCAAATTCATGGCTTTTGTTCTGATACACATTGTCAACTGTAAGACCTTCTACGGACAGGGGTGCATGTTTTATAATAAATGTCCAATCAATTGAGCTGACCTCAGATGGACATCAAACAAGATGTAGAAACACCTCATTGATGATCAATAAAATTGGATGCACCTGAGCCACATTTCAAGGGTCATGGCAAAGGGTCTAAATACATCTGTCAAGGTGAAAGTTCAGCTTTTTATTTGAATGATTTTGCAAAAAAATTCTATTATACTCTTTTCTTTTTCTCATTCTGAGGTACTGAAAGTTGTATGATGAGGGGAAAACTCCATTTAAATAATTTTAGCACAAGGTTGCAACATAAAAGAATGTGGAAAACTGAAGGAGTCTGAATATTTTCTGAAGTCAATGGATATTTTTATATACTGCATATAATGTTGAGATGTTTAGATAAAACCAAACCTGGATGGCAGCGCACACTCTGACGTTCATATTTACCAGAATTCAACCCATACTTTTGACCGGCAGTTGAACAAATACATTTTTATTTTCTGGATATGGAATAGAGTCTATTCTTATTTATTATGAAAATGTCTGCAGTGTAATCTTGCGACCTCACTAAGATGGATGCTTAATTCTAGTGAGAAAAAGCACAAGCACCACCATATTAATGAGGTAAAGAACAGATTACTCCACCATGCTCCATGGACTGAGAAGAAAGCACAGTGTCAACAGCAGGTAATTGTCTTTCTGTGTGCTTTTTATTATTTTTAAATTGGCTTTACATTATTTATGACTGTATTTAATAGTTTTTTTTTTTCCCATTACTGGATACATTTTGCCCTTACCATGTAACTCATGCCTTTAGTTGTGGATATATTTTGAGAAACAAAATTAAGAGGAAAAAAGAAATCAATTCAATGATTGGGTCCTTCTTAACCACTTGCCAAGGAAGAATCTATTAAGTCATTTTCTATAAAAAGGGAATGACTGGTGTGACATTTCTACCAATTTAGATCTTCTCAATGGGCTGTTCCTTTATGCTGCTGAACAGGCCTTTCATTACTCGAACAATTCCATTACCTACTAAGGTTCTGACCTTGTTTGTTTCATACAATTGAGGTTTTTCAGCAATTTCTTTTTGTCACTCATGTCTGATATCTTGTCTGCCAAAAAGGATTCTTGTTTGGGTTGAGGCAGCACCATCTGATAAGAGTGAAGATGCATTGCAGGGGCATTAATAGACCACAGTAGTGCATTTACCTAAAAACCCATAGTCCCCTTTTCCTTACTTATGAATACAATCTCAGATAAGACCAAATGAAAGATTTGTTGTAAAACTGATTTTGCTTGACATTACTGAAATTGTCACAAAGAGTTAAATAAACTGAAATAGAGCTTAAAGTACTTTTCATATACAAAACCCATCTATTGACCTATTTGAATACAGACATTTTACCACATATGAAAATAGTTTTCAGATGACCAAATTTCATTATATTACTGCATGTGACCAATCTACTGTAAAATCTGAGGCAATTAATCAAAGCAGTGTTCATTTAAAGTACATGAACTGTGGATTTTATAATAATAATTTTCAACATACATTATATTTGATGGTTCTCTTTCATTAATTCAAATGGAAAAATCCACTTCAGCCCAATATAAAGGTTCAATTATTAATTCTACTTTAGTCTAAAATGAGTATTAATTTTAAACACTGTATTAAATATGGCTGTGTCCAACACTTCTGGGTTGAACATATAAACAGCACAATATAGTGGAATGTATAGGCTTCTGTTTAGATTTGACTTTTAGACTTTTAGATTTTTTTTTATTTAGTTTACCATCTGTTAATTCATACTAGTGGACCTCCACAATAAAATGGATTCAAAAACAAAATCAGAGGGTTTGCAATTTGGAATTTAAAAAACAAAAGAATGGGTGTATTGGGAAAAAGAAAAGAGAACAGTAAAGCAAAATATGAAGTAAGGAACGGCAGAGACAAAGTTGAACAACTGTAGAAAGTAGTGAAAAAGCAACGATCTCTTATTAGTTCCTTGCAAAACTACAGGATCTCATTAACGTACACAGCCCTCATGCCCAATTATAGCCCGCCAGTGGAACAGGGGGCACCCAGACCTGGCCCCGGCCTATTTTTAGCCTATATTGACACACCAGCAATTCCAGCTAAACAGACTCCACAAGAAAACCTTCAAAATTGCTTTGCCAAAACAATGCCTGAAATATGCTGTTTCTCAACCAGCCAAACACAAGCAATTGGTCCAGAAACAAACATCTGCCATCTTTATAAGCCCTTCCTCCACTTCCATATATTCATCTCTTCACTGACCTTGTAGCAATGCTGACGTGAAGACTACAATTACCATCGTGCTCTGTGGCAGATGAATTCTTCAACAACCACACAATTTCAATATGATAGAATATCCTCAAAGACAGCAGCTCCTACCTTTTTTACTTTCTTTGAGCACTATGTGATAGCAATTTCATTGTGTCACCGGAGTACAGCTTTTATCTTACAACCAGTAACGGCGCACTGCCCGATACCAGGCAGTGAATACACTTGACTTGAGCATTCCTAGTTTTCATCCTCTTTCTCTGTACGTTTAGCATATGTTTGCTCAGAGGTTGATGTGCTTGCTGCTTCCTGAGCAGCTCTTCTTTTCTCCACCCTAGCGGCCCGCTTCTTCTCTTTTTTCATTGGAATCTTTTCAAGTTAAAACTGATTAAATTAGTGTTTGTGTTGCAATCACTTGGTACGTTTTCTTTAATTTTTCACTTAAGCTGCCACTTAAGTCTTCAATCAAGATGAAGAATGATTTAAGATATGAAGAGGTAGGGGAAGAGACAGCAAAGGTGGTAGGGAATGAGAACGGCGCCCGTACACATGCACCGCACAGCTGCCCTGTTGGCTGCTGCCAAGAGTTGATTCTACAATAAAATAAACATAAAAATAAAAAGAGGAATAACCTTAGACGTCAATTATCATCCCGAAAGTGAATAGTAGACGTCACGTAGTATATGTGTACCAGATTTCAGGTCAATAGGTCAAACGGTTTGTGAGCTACAGGTGATTTAAAATCCTGGACAGACAAACAGACAGCCATGATAGCATATTATATATAAAGATATATTTGTTTTTTTCTGACATCTGTGTTTAGCCAGATTACACTTACAAAAGACAGTTTCAACTTCCACTGTTTTTATCTAGATCATTTTCTAAAAAATGTATTCCACAGTAAAATCTTTGGCAAACTAATATAGACGCCTCCTGGAAAACCAGTTGATAACAATGCATAATACAGTATTTTGCATGTCTTAACACCACAGGAATATGTCCACAGTCTGAAGTTGTGTACTGTGTGTATGACTAATATAATGAGAAAAATATACAGAAGTGCAAATAAATAATACAATACTATGGTTTTAGTAAAGTTTGTGGTGTACATTGCCATTCCGGACTGACGTCATAATCTAAAGTTGGACAAACTCTGAACTGAAAGATCAGGCTTAAGCAGTAAATCTGACTTATGGGGGGATTCAATTTGAAAAGCCTGACTAGGAACTCGGAAATTCTGACTTCCCATTTCGAATGGAATGCAAAGTTAGTCCAAAAGTGTTGCCAATGACTAACTCATCTAGGCTGCAATAATTGACAAACTGTTAAACACTTGATCAGGTGTCTACTTCATTTTATTCTTTATACCCAGATGTGCCAATAAATGTCAAACGCACAGTCTCCTGTCTTTGAAAAAGTGAACAATGTTGTCCACCTGCATATTGCAATTACTTTCACAATATGAATCAACAACCAGCGTTAACCGCTTTTTGAATTGTTATATACAAATGAAATATATACAAATTTTAAAAAAATCAAATAACACAGCAAATTACTGCACATGCATTCCAAATTGTTTATTCTTGTACTTCCTGTGGAAGTGATAATGTTTTTCATTATGTGTGGTGCTGGGAATAGAGAAAGCAATACATGTCCATCCTGGCAACATAGTCTTTTGCTTTAACCCCTAAAAAAAAGGGCCCCCCAGTGAGGACATACAGTATCTGATAGCAAGTTGCTCAAGTGGTCTCACATGTGGGGCCGTAAAAGCAACAGTCATAAGCAGGCAAGAGTGGTGAATTGTGGAAGTTCTGTTTGTATCCATGTGTTTGTCGGGGTGTTAGTCCGTATTGTGGGTTCAGTCTGGCAGGTTGATGGGCCACAGTGTCAGCACGTTTCTTAGTGGATCTATATTCAGGCCTACACCTTGCTTTGGAATGTGCAGCAGCATTTTTTGTCATTGGTCGGCAGTGAATCATTTCCTGCATTTGGTTTGCCAAAGTGTTAGGTTGGACCTGTCGGTTTTCTTCATGGCATTGGTTTGTTTACGGTATTCTTTTGAGAAGAAGTGGATCTAGGGTTTTTGTTTTTCAGTAGATAACATTGATTTTCTTCTAGTCATTGGTATATTAGCTTTGAGCAGTGAGTTGTAAGGGAGAATGTATAACTGTGGCAATTAAGATACACACAAACCAAGGTTATACTGTGGAGAGTGCCATCATCATGGTCAGGCAGTAAGGACTTGGGTCTGGTAAGCAAATGTCTGATTTACATGAACTTCTTTAACACATGTCACCATCACCTCCTGTCTGGTATATGGCCTGAAAGCACGTTGCAACACCTCTCACGTAAGAAAGAAGTCCCAATCACTCTGCCAAGATTTTTGTGAAAGTTTTCAGTTGCTGAAGTTGGTTTTATGTCCGACCTGCAATGTCAACACCCAGTCATGTCTTGCAGTCATGCAAGGAATATGAAGCCCAAGTCGTGTCATACCAGGAGTGTCGGCCATACTTGTTGTGAATATCGCAGCGGCACTCATGTAATGTCAGATGTGCATCTGTGTATGTGCCAGGAGAGACAGTTTCTTGAAGCCAATTTTTGGGCTGCATTGCATGTACAACAGTATAAGCTGTCCATTGAGACCAAGATCAATCTTCAAAGGCCAGGGCTGCATGAGATTTTGTATGACACACAGATAAGTCTTACAGTTTTCTATATATAGATTTATCTAGTTCAAATCACGTTTATTGTCATGTGCACATAGTACAAAGAAATTTGTACTTACATATCTGCTTAGATGACAAAAATGCAATAAAATAAAACCCATGCAACAAATACAGTATATATAGAATTGTATGCAATATGTACAATATGCATGTGTAAGTATTAAATATTTATGCACACACTGTTTATGTAACAGTATTTGTTCAGCAACCTTACACAAGGTGGTAAGTCTCTACAAGTTTTGTACACCTGGACTTGAGCAGTTTATCCCAATCTTCCTGGCACATCTTGTTAAGCCCCATTAGAAGGAGTAGATGCACCTTCAGGGGTCTCCATCGATGTCCCATGAGGTATAAATTTGAGCTTTGGCTGAGCCACTCAAGGACAGTAAGAGACGTTTCCTAAATCCATTCCACTTAAAGATTTAAAAATTTGTTTTGTACCTTTGCCCTGAATTTCTTTCTTTCTTTCTTTCTTTCTTTCTTTTCTTTTTTCTGTTTCGATACACTTTATTAATCCCAGAGGGGAAATTATCTTTTTGCATGACCTTTCAGAGTGAGGGTGCAGGATTAGCAGTTGTATAGCACCCCAGAGCAATGTTCAGGTCACGTGACCAATGGAGTACGATCCCTTCTGGCAGTAATGGGATTTGAACCAACACTACAGTTTTATAACAGTGTTCTACAGAGAGTTCCTTGGACTTCATGGCTTTGTTTTTGTCCCGACAGGCACTGTGAATTGTGGGACCTTACATACACAGGTGTGCGCCTTTCTGTTGTGATGAACGGCTGGCAGCTCATCCAGGCCGCTAGATGGTGTCTCCCCTGCAGCATAGAAGTGCCCAGGATTCCCGCAGGGCACCATGGGAGATGGAGTTCGGTTTCACAGCCCTGCTGGGGACCCTGGGGTCCACTGTGGGATGCTGCAGGAAGACAAGGGGATTTTTATTTCCCGTATAGCCCGGAAGTATTCCCAAGTCATGGGGATGGAAGACTAAAAGTATGTCCGGGCTGAAGAAAAATATAAATCTTTATCTGACCCGGAAGTGATGTGGAATCATGGGGACTGAAGGACAAGAGCACTTCCGGGTCAAGAACTATTTAAAGGACTCTGGGAAACCCAGCAGGCTGAGCCGGAGTTGGGAGGGACTGTGACAGAGGCTGCTGGGAGTAGAGGAGGATTTATTGTATTGATTATTGTGTTTTATTGTGTATTGTGGAGGTGGAGGTGCTTTGTGCACATTATTGAAGAAATTAAAATTATTTCTGGTACTTTTACCTGGTGTCTGGACGTGTTGTCTGTGGGTTTGGAGGAGTGAGAGCGGTGTCTAGTGTCACACTGTCCAATCAGTTCTTTTTGCCACAGGTAGACTCCGATCAAGTTCTAGACACATCTCAAGGAGAATCAAAGCAAACAGGATGCACCTGGCCCCAATTTGGAGTGACACAGCAAAGGATCTAAAAACTCATATAAATGACAAATTTCAGTTTTTGATTTTTAATCAATTTCCGAACGTTAGGGAAAATTCTACGTAAAGGCAGTATGGCATAGTGTTTAAGGCTTAGGACTTAACCCTGAGATTGTAGGTTCAAATCCTGCTATAGACACTGTGTGATCATGAGTATGTTGCTCACCTGCCTGTGCTCCAACTGGAAAAACAAGAAAGAAATGCAACAGATTGTATCTCAAACACATCCCAAACCTGGATAAAGGCATGAGACAAAATATATAAATGTAAAAAATAAAGAATAGGCTTGAGTCATTGTTACAAATGAAATTCAAAATGGATGTCCTTTATTTACACCGAGTGGTGAAGCCTTGCCATGGGAGCAGCTGGGTTGTCCATGACAAGACTGAAGGGATTGACAGGACTGCTTCCTTTAATCAGTTAGGTTCATTTACATGTAACACCCAGAAAGCATTTCAGTCACACCAATTAGGACACATGCCATTAAGGTACCATTCCAAAATATTTAATCATTTAGTGTTTTGGGTAAATATGTTTTCATAGAATAAGACTTCTTATATGTAGAAAACAAAATTAAAACTTAAAATATTACATGATCTAATTTTAAACATGCTTGCACAACTGAAGCCATGGTTTCTTGTTATAACAGGCGGCAGTTTCAATCATTCTTTCTATTATAAATAAACATGTTTTCACTTTGTCATTATGGTTTATTAAGTATAGATGGAATATAGTATAGAATGTATCCATTTCAAATTAAATCTTGAACACAACATTGTGCTCACAAAGTGAAGGGTGTGAATGCTTTTTGAATCCATTGTACCTACTTGCATATTGAAATATGGAAGTCGGGTGCTTGGTTGAGTGTCTTATAGGTGTGGTAGTTTGTGTGCTTTAAAGTGATTTGTACATTTAATTACTGTTTTTCTCCTATTACAAAACTCTTTGCTTTGGCACTGTCATTAATGATGCTACTGGAATACAAGCCAGTGCCTTTTACACATGTGAACACAGTTTTCACAAAGAACAACTGCACAGAACTAGAAGGAGCCCTGGCATGGCCATTATGAGGTCGACTGAATTATTAATGTACTGCTTTATGAGCCCCTAGCCAACAATAACAAAGAAAAAGGAGGAGGCTCACCATCTCATAGGACACAAACAAACAACAGCAAATTTAAAATTTTATATCAAAACCAGTCAGTGGTGTTTATATTATTGTCACTGATAGATGCACTCTAATTTTCAAAAACAGAATTTAAAAATATTCTTTCAAAGCTGGAGAAGCTCAGATGTTCATTCTCTAACTCAAGGCTATACTGTCCATTTCAAGTGATCATTTACAGGGTCCACACTTGGCAAAGCTAACACCTATGGGTAAACATATAACTTGCTTTAGCCATCTAATAGATCAGAAGGTGAGTGCTTTATATAAAACTGATGTGTTTAATGATTTAGTACAGAAATGCCTGTAATATAGCAAGGTACGGAGAGCAGAAAAGTACACAATGCAATCTATGTGTTAAGTTACTGCAGTTAGAATGTAGCCAGGGCTAAATAGGAATTAAGTGAACAGTGTTTTAAGAATGCATAGAGCACTGTATATACAGGGCTCTCTTTTTAATAAGAGATGTCTGGTGGTCTTTGAGAAACCTCTGAAAGAGTTGTTAGATCCCGTGCGACAGAGCATTTTTTTTTTGATGAGTGACTTCTAAAAAGATTAGGATGAAGAGTAAGAGTAAGAATAAATCGTTATTTAAAACAGACTGAAGAACAAAACTATAAGTAAAATAAGATTTATTTTGCCTTCCATATTTAATTTACCTTTTAGAGTCTATTTTTAATAGAAACAAAGTGCAGACTTCAGTTAACACATAGCTCAGTCTCTAATAACCATGTTGCAGTGACATAATTGACTTATGAATGTACAAATATGGCTCTAAAAACATATATCATCTATATGATGGAGCACAACATGTCATTGGGATGAACAGTGACATTTATTTCTATAGCACATTTTCATACACAGGATGTAGCTCAAAGTGCTTTACAAAATGTCAAAAAATAATTAAAGAAAAGAAAAACAAGTTACATTTGAAAAGAAAGAATAAATAATAAAAAATAAATCAATATGGGCTTCCATAACATAGATATGTAATTAGTGAAAAAATAAAGTCCTTATATATACAGTGGAACCTCGGTTCACGACCATAATTCATTCCAAAACTCCGGTCGTAAACCGAGTTGGTCGTGAACCGAAGCAATTTCCCCCATAGGATTGTATGTAAATACAATTAATCTGTTCCAGACCGTACGAACTGTATGTAAATATGTAAATATATGTAAAGATTAAGCACAAATATAGTTAATTACCATAGAATGCACAGTGTAATAGTAAACTAATGTAAAAACATTGAATAACACTGACACAAAACACCTAGGCTCCCTGCTCAGCTACACAAGCAGGCTCGCTCGCGCTCTCTCTCTCTCTGTAGCACACCCCCCCCCTTTGTCAGCGGCATGCACTCGCTCCTGCTCTCTCTTTCCCTGTAGCACACACAAACACCCCCGTCAGCAGCACGCGCTTGCTTTCTCTCTCTGAACAGAGGGGAACATTTGAACAAATCCGAACTTTAATTTAAAAACCAACCACAAGCAACCAAATAAGTAACAAGATTACGCTATTTTAACCTTAAAGCCCGATCGCTGTAAACACTTTTTTTAAAATGAGTTTTAAGCACAGCAGAAAAAAGGAACATTTGAAAAAAGAGAAACGTAACATTGCAACTAATCACGCTACGAAATGAAAAATTAACTTTTGAAAAATCCGTAATACAAAAACCACCAAGAAAACTAACCTTGCATGAGTCGAGTTCTGGCGTGAAGTGAGGAGGAAGAGTCTGGCTCCACAATGGAGGGATGTTT